>VZTO01009369.1:68020-135911 GCA_013400615.1 Syrrhaptes paradoxus | reverse complement strand
TGGTGGGTAATGATGTACTTGACAACTTGGCCTCACATGTGTCCTGTTCTGTCTCAAAGAAGCCTACCTTAGAGATGGGTATTATATGCTTTTGTTATATGAATGTTTACTCTTTCATTTTATGTCATCAAACTGTCAGAAATCTCAAATGCACAAGCAAAGCACAAGCAAACAAAGTTCAGACTGAATTTGCAACATCAAATTTTTTTAGGGAACACTCTGGCCACCTATTTTCCATTTCAGTGTGTTACACTTGGCTCTTCTACTCACTGGGGTTCGCGTTGCTGACTATTCATTATTATTATTTGAACAGATCATACACAATATATAATCAGTGAGGTTTTAATCTGTTATCACTACATGACTGGAGCATAATAACTGGATTGTAAGATAAAATTTTGTCCTATTTTAAAATGTTCATGTGAGTGAGTTACACAGAAAACTGAGTAGAAGACAGGCTTCTATCTTCCCTTAGCGTAAGAGAGACATTCCAGCACATTACCAGACCGCAATTTAGTAAGGACTCATTCAAAATGTTGATAATGGATTAAATAGTTTTGAGTAGAAAAGCATAAAGAATCTCCTCCTACTGACTAAAATTTATAGCTGTGGCTTACATAGTAGCTTAGCAGTTCACATATGGCTTATGTCAATGGCAGAAACCATGTTATTTTCTAAATCACGTTGATTTGTTATGTGGTACTGAAAGATCTTAAACAGAATCATTGGCAATAAATTACGGAATCTAGTCTTCTACATTCTTATCTGTGTTTCAGATCTGTCAAAATGAGCCCAAGAGTCAAGTCTTCTATGTACACAATGCTACTAGTCAAAGAATAAGAACTAAGACCATTCAATTTCCTCCTTTTTTGGAGCCAAGCCAGGCTGACATTTTCCTTTCTGTTAGTTTTGGCAAAGAGGAAAGAGAGGGAAAACTTTACTGCTCTGTTACTGATGGGTTTTTTATTTTGTTTTTATTAAAAATGTTGAAACATGGGCCCTCTGTCAAAATTATTTTGTTATTGAAAGCTGGGTGGGGTGAATGAACTGGCAACAGTTCGGAAAGCCATTAGTGGTACTGATAATGGAGAATCCTATTCAGCCTCCACAACACTGCAATACTTAATTGCAATAAATTTTCCTGAAATCTGGTGACTGATGTGCACGGTTAATGAATTGGTAAAGATTCAAAGGTTAATCTGCTGGGAGGTAACAAGCTCTGCCCATCTGATATTGTAACTAAAATATGATATTTGTTAGTTACATGATGATATTTTTTGGGCATACAACAGAAAAAATGAGTTTTTATTGGCTGCAGATTTGTTAGGTCTCCAAGACCAAAACACAGAAAAAGCTACAACTCTAATGGTGATTCTTGAATCACAGACAAAACTTAAATATATTAGAGGTGAAATGTGACTCCCTGAATAAAAAATATTGTCAAAGATCAAAGAAATTGCCAGAGAAGCAGAGTGTTCCCTGAAGTAGAATTGCATACGTGCCCAGGAGCCTCAGCCCTCAGACCTTTTCCAGCCAGTGCACCCCATCTCCCAAAAGACCTGAGAGAAAAAACCGACATGCAGAATTTGGGAGGGGTGGGGGAAAGCATGCAGTGAAGCCTCTTAAGAAATTGCCTAACAATAAAGTAGCTTTCTAGAAACAAAAAAGCAAGGTCCAAGCAGACCCAGAATTTAAGTGAAAACAGGAATGGAAAGGAAGCAAAAGGTAATTTTTTAAAACCATCAGGTTAAGAAAGCTGATGATTAATTCCCTTGCTTCACCCTCATGAGACTTACATTCAGATCTTGCTCCGCCACACCTATTTTGTGGTTTTGGACATTTTGTTTACACTCCCTGGGCCTAGAGCCTCCCTCTTCTCCCCTACCCCTTTGTATGAGGATAGCAATAGCCACTGCCCAGTGAGGATGAAGATGTGGAAGCCTGTGAAGGGTGTAGAACTTGCAGGTGTTCCTGATAGGTAGAAACCGTGACATGAAAAAGCACTCCCAGTGTCTTTGACAACCCATGGCTTGAAAGATAACGCTGCATACTAGACTCTTCATTTCCAGTTCACAGAAGACGGACACAGTCTAAGGCTGACAGGGAGTGAAATGTGGTGATTTCTCCAGCATATTCCTTCCTCTGTACAGCTGCCCATGGGCCAGCAAAGCCTGAAAACTAACATCTGACAGGAACCTGTGGAGCACAAGCCCTGCACTTGGTCCCCCATCTCTTCATAGCTCCCAGCACAGCATGACAGCCCATGAAGCAGGGTCTTGCTACATATCCATGTCAATTCATTTGTAGGACTTCTTGACTTTTCCTTCTGTCTTTCTGTGCACAGACCAAAGATTTGTGTGTTATATTAAAAATACTTTATTATATTCCCTGCTCTGATAGACCTCTCTAGCTCTGGGGAGATAAGAAAATAACTTAATCATAAATTTAATGTAGTNACTTTGTTTCTTGTTTCTTCTTCCTTAATATACATGGAATACACAGAGCCAGGAGGCAGTCAGCAGGAGTTCAGCATAATGCCGTGAAATAGCAAAAATATATCTTTATACTTAAAGATACTTTTTTAGTGATGAATAAGGATTTATAGTCTGAGAAGGGTTTTAAACTTCAGCATGGTAATTCAGGACATTTTGGAGAGAGGCAGGGTAGGTTTTAGTTTGTATTTTGTTACAAATTTTGTCCTTATAGTGAGATTAATTTTGGATAAAATTAAGAAATACTAACAGAATAATGCAATGTTATTGCCATGACTGTATATATTAGAAGAAAATGTGAGTGACTGTGTGGTGTTTTCTGCTAGCTAAGTAAGTCAAACCATGACACCAATGCAAGCTCCAATAGATATTAGGGTAGCATGAAAGTAACTTAGTGTACTGCAGGGTAAAAGGTCAGAATCCAGAACTAAAATTCAGCACAACAATCTTTGAATCAAAAGAAATATCCCTGAAATATCTCCTAAATATATTTTTATTATAACTGCATCATGATCAAGTTTAGGATACTACCATCTGTTGACTGACTCCATGAAATAACTTCTTATGGACTGTCCCTGAGCTTTCCTTGAGTAATTTAATGTCTGTGGTCTAACCAGGGAATACCATGTTCAACAGCAAGAACACATGATGGACGATGTATGGTCAGAATCCATATCCTGAACATGAGGATACACACATCAGCTATGTTCATCTGGAGCACTGTGGCTGAGAAATATATTAAGCTGATCCCAAGAAGACTTTGGCTTGTATAATCTTTGAGAGGGGTGTGAGCAAAAAATAAGTCACTGTATCTTCAAGGAAAACACATAGTTAGCAGGGTGATGAAAGGAGCAAAGGTGCACTGTGGCTCAGGAACTGTCAAGATGGTAATGGAATGAGAAAAGTGTCCTGGTTTGACCCAGATAGCAGCAACATATACCACATAGCCACTTGTACACTCTCCCCCCATCCTGGAGATGGGGAGAGAATGAAAGGTGTAAAGGGAAAAGAGACTTGTGGGTTGAGATAAGAACAATTTAAGAATTAAACTACAAAAAAATAAAAATAAAAATTATAATAGTAATAATAATACATAAATATACAAATAAGTGATACACTGCAAATTCTCACCACCTAATGAACAAAGCTCAGCTTGTTCCTGGCTAATGATCCTGGAGCAGCGAGAGTCCTGAAAACACAGCCCTGGAAAAGGGATAAGAGCCTGAGAATCTGAAAGAGAAAGAGGGCTGACCGACAGAGAGGGTGTGAGAGAGAGGGTGCAAGAGGGAGAGAACTTCCGGACAGATTCTCATCTATGTACTGGGCATGATGTGCATGATATGGATACCATTGGTCAATTTGAGACGCAATCATAAACCTAAGGTTGAATCCTAAGCTTGTGGCATATGCTCCCTCCTAGCTGCTTCTGTACTGACTGGCACAGCAGAGGAGCTGAAAAGTCTTTGACTGTCCTGGCAAAAACTATAAACAACAGTATGTTATCAGGCTTCTTCCCAACACAAATTTGAAACATAGCCTCTTACTAGCTACTATGAAGAAAATTAACTCTGTCCTAGATGAAACCAGGACAATGAGATATCCTTGTCAAGAGGAGAACAAGAGAAGAAAAGTGTTCAAAGAAATTCCTGATGGAATTCTTTTCTGTTCCATTGAAAAGCTGCACACAAAACTAAAAAAGAACTTATTCTGAAAGTACACAGAATTTTGCAATCAGATGATTTATATTGTGGATAAAGTTGTCGGTAGTACAGCACACTGATGTAAAACTCAAATATGCATTTTACCACTAGTGAGATACTCTGAGCACCATTTTCCTAGTTCAATCCATTTTGTATTGATTGACAGAAGTAATTGGTGCTTCTGAGTATCCAATATGAGGGGCTAGATTTTCAGGAAGTCATCACATTCTAATGTGTCTCAAAAAAAAATCATTGGTTACGTCTTAACAGTTTGACAACTTTGTTTTTAAACAAGTTCTATGGTACCAATGACACAATCGGGCTGTGACATTCCAGTTTAGTGCAATGGTTCTTTGAGACACTTTATGTTGCCATATGCAGTAAATTAAAACTTCAGGAGTGGAAAGAAGAGATCAGATTGTAAAAGCAACATATCTTTTAAATAAAAAGTATAAAAATTATTGTGTAGTTTTAGCTGTTAATGTCGAAGTCTGTCACTGAGCTACCTTCTGCTAGAAGACTTCTGTTCTTCTAGGTTTTTCTCAATTGGCAGGGATGTTTCCTAAAGAAAATATCATACTGTCTAACCCCTTTAATACTTATCTACCATCAAGATACTAAACAAAAACAAAATTGAAGCTGTTTCTTTGGCACATGAAACAGGTGGAACATTTCTTCTTTGTCTTTGTCCAACATGAAAGATTGTTGCATCTCTGAACTTTAAGGCATGTGTCCTTTGGAGTAATGCCCCTTCCGCTGGTTCTCCTCACATATTGGCAGCTGGTCAACTTCTTTCCTTGGCTTTGCCAATGACAATATTCTGTGCTTCAGTGTTTCCTTTGTGTATCTGTGTCTGACATGATTTTCCTTGCATACAGAGAGAAATATACAGTATTTTGGTTTGAATAGTGCAAGTAAAAGAAGCTGCCTGCAGACTTTACAGAAATGAATTTTGCAACGTGTAATAGGGAGAAGAAGCCCACAAATGGGTTTAAATATAAAATCTGGTCTGAAACAGGCTGATAAAAATTGGGCTTTACTTTATCCTGGTAAGCTAGGCTTTTGCTTCTGTGGGAGAAGCAAGGAAGAAGGCTGAGTCGCTCCCATTCTGTTTAAACACTTATGTCAAAACCACGTGTCCCTAGCCACAATGCAAATAGCTGAAAATGCTGATGCTGTACTCTTTGTCCTGCTTTGTCTGTCCATGTCTTCCCTCCCCATTTAGCTACCTAGAAACAGTTCCTTCCCAAACAAGGCAATGTATATGAACATTGAAACTGGATGGATGTTTTTCGTTCTTACTGTTGTGTCGCATGAATGCGTTGCTTATGACTAATAGTAAAATCTCTCTGGAAAGAAAACCCAAATGTATCTTTACGCCTTTGAAAGGAAAATGTCCACAGTGGCATATTTTTGGAATGAGCAATCCACTGTTCGTAGAGGTAAGATTTGCAAAAAGTTATGTGTTTTTGGGTCTTATGATATTTTGTCACTCTGAAGCACTCCAATTTTCATCCCGCTTGGATCACATAGAAGATAATATTAAAATAAGGGGTCCAGGATAGTTTCAAAGACTATTTCATGTTTGCAGAACTTTTTTTTAAGTAAACCTAGTGTTACTTTGGCCCTTCATTTTATTTGTTTTAATATGTAACAGTGACCTACAATGGAACAGATGGAAAAAGATAATGTTTACAGTGCATTCAGGAACATCTTTTCATTTTTACCTGACAGTGAGTAGCTCTGTATGTAATTGTAGATTTGTTTTTCACTACATTTAAGATGTTTATAGTGTTGGCTCCAAGATTAGAGAAAGTCTGCACAGGAAATCAAAGTGTTAAATACACACATCTCGATTTGACATCAAATGCAGATTGAAAGTTTTCTGATCTCAGTTTACCAGAAATTCAGATGATGATATCAAAAGAGGACAAGAAAGGGGAAATAAAGAAAAAAGTTTAGTATTATCAAATTGCAGCTCTGGACCAGGATTCGCCTGTCCAGCACAATAAAGTTCTTACTGTCTATGGGACTTCAGAGAAGTCAGTCTTCTTACTTGGCCTTTGAAGTCACCAAGCCACCGTTGCCTGTGATAAAAGAGTTTATTTATAACTTGGTCAGCTTATGTCTTTTCCCACTGAACCAGCAGGCTTTCCAAGGTTTGGGGATATAATTTCAAGGGCTGTTAAACCTCTGTCAAAGTTTTTCTGGCCCCCTAAGGAGCCTGACTATCCAGCGTTCTGTTTGCTATGACAAGGCTTCATGTGAAAGCATTCAGAAAACCGTCAGCTTCAACTGCTGCAGTTTTTGTAACAGAAAGTGGCATTTAATCTGAAAAAAAATTAGCAAATAAGCACAGAATTGGGTTTTTATTTCCTGCCTTTTTCCTTTTTTCTTTTTGCTATCCTAAGAGATAAGACAAAGCACAGTGCTATAAGTTCCTGATCTCTATGGGAAGATGCTATTTATATATAACCTGGCAAACTACAAGAAGCAGGAATCAAGGATTTTACTATGAAGAAAGATGTTAGAGCAAACCCTTAAAAGAGATTATAGCATAGAATGTAGCACAGTTTTAGTATAATATTGTAATCCTTCTGCCAGTTGTTGTCAACAGTAAACAGAAAGACTGGCTTAAAATATCTGAAGTGTAAGTTCTTAAAGTTCCCGGTTTGTCATGTGTCACACCAAGCACATCTGCTGTCAAGAATTTAATTGAAAACTCTGCCTAAAATGTTGCTGAGAGTTAACACCAGATCACTTACTGTGGTCCCACAAACCTCTGTATTTTGGGAACCCTTGATCCAGACGTCCTCCCAAAATTAGCAAATACCAACTGGTTCAATGAATATCTGCCATCTTTGGTCTTTCTGTATTTAAAATCAGTTCAACAAATGAGATTTCCAAAATCATAAGACTGAGTAAAAAACACAGAAAAATTTGGAAACTACTAAAAAATGCGAGCTGTTCTTGTGACTTTACTTCCCTTTTTGAACCTTGAGTATCCCTTTCAAAATTTTCTTCATAGTCTTGTGAGCAAGAAGCTTTCTTTTCTTCTTTTAAATTAATGTCAAAACTCTCACATAATCTGACTGAAAATACTGGGGTTAGTGTAAGCACCACATTTTGTGAGACTGAAGAAAAAATCATAGAAGTTGTCCACACTTTTCTGAAAATAATTATACATATGTTTGCCTTCAGATAGCAAATAGCACAGAGACAGGCACAATGAATTAAGAATACTGACAGCTTAGTAGCGGAGCAATTATTAAAAATAGCCATTTGCAGGCAGAGGTCCATCATCCCAAACAGTATCCTACTTCTGACAATGGCCAAGGGTAGAAACATGGGGAAGGGTGTAAGGGCAGGACAGCTGTGTCATGTTTGTTCACTGCCATAATCCTCCAGTCATCAGCTTTTGGGGACTTCCTAGGCCTGAGTGACTATCTTCACAAGTTAATTCAGTTAATATTTCAGAAAAATAAATGTAGAAATAAAACAAGGACAAGGAAACAGAAAGGCTGACAAGAAGATAATAGAGATGGTTGCATTTGCTATACTGAGCAAGGCATGCTGAAGACATAGGGCAAGTGCTTCCTTTAGCCAAAGCATCATAAACTTGGCAGAATTGGTGGACAGACTGTTATTGTAGTACCAAAAATATTTTATCAAAAGGTTTTGTATTCAAATGCATTTCCCCAGAAAATCACAGCCTTAAGATGTTCTTCTGAATTACATGAATTAAACAAGGTCTCTGCGAATGTCATAGTGCAGGAGAGTTTTCATCTTTGTCTTCAGTTGATATTTTATACATATTCAGCAGGTAACATCATACTTCTGCAGGAGGAGATAGTGTTGTAGAGCTACTGCATGTCTGGTCTTTAACTCTCTTAAAATGGAGAAGACCCTAAGCTGTAGGACAAGAGCATTGTCCTTCAATGTGTGTTATTTTTTAATGTTTGTACATACTGTGTGTCTAAAGTGCCTTGTGTTCATTAAAGAAAAGCTGTTATAAAATGGCAAAGTATTATTATTATTGTTAAGGAAAAAATTCTACGTGTTGCTCCAAATGATTAAGCTGGTGTAAAGAAATTTGCACTGTGTCAATCAAGGCACCTCAAACAAAAATACATTAACACTTTCTTTGACGTTAAAGACCTTGAAAACTATTATGAAGAAAAAGAAATACTTTGCCCCTATAGCTGTATCTGTTTCCACTGATTCCATTAAAACAAGGTGTTTCTCGTGCAGATTAGTGGCACCCAGAGCTGATTTAAGCAATGAGAATTTTGGAAGTCAATTTATGTTTGAATCAGGAAATGACTCAGTATTTTCTGAAGTCTTACTTCAAAGCTCACTCTTTTACAGTTAGGTAAAAATGATATCACATCTTCAGAATGTTAAATTAAACAATTGCACTGAGCCAGGATTGATTTCTGATGGTGCTTTAAGCTGGTTTTTGGTACTGTATACACATCTCCCAGGATGATTTTAGTCATATCTGAACAATTAGTGAATAGTGTGATATACAGGTTCCCCAGTTCTATGACACCTTTTGTAATACTGCGTGTCACTCTGTTTTATGTTGCCATATATATAACTTGCCTGCAGTATGTTAGAATTAGTGGTCTTATGGTTTATGAATCTCCTGACACTTTAACCTATTATTATGTTAGCTGGAATGGGACTTTCAAGTGAAGGTGATAATAAAAAAAGATGTTAGCCAATAAGAAACATTTCTACAAATGGCCAAATGACAGTGAAAAAGGAAATATTTTAATAAAGCAATGTTAATACAGCCCAGAACCGATGCAAACAAAATCCCTGAGGAAGACTATCTGCAGAAACATACCATACTTTTGGCATACTGGACTTTACTGTATGCCCAACACATTTTCCACAAAGCTCTTGTATATTTTCTGTATGAAACTCAAAAGCATAAAGTCTTATATTTAGCAGTTGAAAAAATACAGGAGATTTAAAGCAGCAACAGTTCTGCTGTATGCCTCAGATTTTTTTTGGCAATTGGATCTGAAGGAAACGATCTATCTCAAAAAAAGAAAAGAATAATCTGATTAATTTGGTCATACAATGTGATTGAGGTCTTTCTTTAAGAAATAGGAGATTTGTGTGGACTATAGAAACACACATAAATTATTATTATTGTTATGATTACTTAGCATATTTTCAAGATGATCAGCATCAGTCTTTGCACTGACTGAATTAAGGAAGCGCTGGGCTCTGTGACTGAGACCTGCTTGCTCGTGCCATTGTCCCCTTATGTGAATGACACTGAGATGCTCTACAAGCCGCCTCTGCAGTCCCCTCCGTCATGAAGGCTGCTCTTCTTGGCACCACAGATACGCTAAGATGATAAATGCACTATGCAGTTTCCTCAGACCAACAATACCAAAAATATAATTGTTTTTCTCTGTGGCAGCAGACGTTTGACCAGCATATTCATCCACCTCAACCCTATTTTATTCTGCTTTGCTTTACCTTGTGAAGTGCCATAGTGGTTTTACATATGCACTGCTGACTATTTTTAAACCTTTGACAATACAGCCAACACGACTTTACAGGAATTCAAATGTAGGCACAGGGCACACACATTCATGAGCCTGTCGCACTGCAGATGGATGCATCCACAAGGATATGAGGGAAGCCCATTCCACTAGATGGGAATTTCCCTCTTATACTTCCTCCAGATGAACAGAGAAGAAGAATCACGAATGTATCAGTTTCAAAGAGTTTAAGAAGTGTTTCAACAGTCTACAAGCAGTTTGTTACCACACTTGGCATATTTTGAAACAGTAATTATGGAAGACTTCCAGAAAATCTCAACATGACTTAAAGAGTCAGAGTTAAAATATGCATGGTAAAAGCAGAGATCCCTTTGCTTAGTTTAAGCTTCAAGAAGAATAGTGCAATGGCAGAACAAATGAAGCTTCATTCAGAAGTGTAATTTGTTTAAAAGCAATCAGACAGAGATGGCCACAAGCTGGAAGAATGAAAGAACTCAATATTTTAGGCTGGAAAACACTTTATAAAACATTGTAAAATCTAAACAAGTGAAGTGTTTGTGTAACCAAAATCAAACTGTTAGTAATATTTGTCTTAAAACATTTATAAGCACTGTGATGAAGCATGGAAGGTGGGTTGGAAACATGTCTAATTTAAAAACACACACTATGCCGACTTTTTTTTGAACAAATATTAATTACTTTGAATTTAATTTAACAGAAAAAAAAAGTTTGACAGTAGGACATATATATATAAGTACACTGTATGCAATCAAAGTGCCAGTCATGGAAAGCAGAAATACACTGAGCCAAGGTTGATAAAATTAAACTGACATTTTTATAACTCTTCAATATGTTCTGATCTACTTTCATAACTCCCATAACTCCCATAACTCCCAAGACTCTTTATTGCAGAGGGGAAAATGTATTTTTTATTGTTTTAATTGACAGCAAAATGCTATAATACATCTCTCCATTGTAGTTTATTTAGGGTGTGCAAAAACAATTATAAAAAATCACCTGGAAATCCTTAACTCCATTCATCTCAGTTAACTGTCTGAAATAAATAGGCAGATGATTATCAAGAATCAGGGAGACCCAGAGTGAAAGTTGACATCACAATGTTCTTTATTTCTTGAAAGAAATAATATAATTTATGTACCTTCCTTTAAATATCTTGATCAACTAACATCAAGGTGAGAGAGATTCAGTTTTCTTACATGACTATGTCACTAAAAAACTATGAATAGCAATTATTCTTGAAAAGATGAATCCATTGCACTTCTTTACAAGACCTTCAGGTGACGGACAGATTATGAGCTCCTTGCCTTCAGTTCAGCCTATTTCAACCCGTTAAAATAAAGCCTTTATTTAGGGGGTTCACACTCCCACCACTCCAGGAAATAGGACAAGAGGATGTTTTTCAGGGAGTGTTCCAATAAACCTTTTTGGAGGCTGTATGATCTTCACACACAAAGCATCACAGTGCCTCAGAAGCGTGACTGTAATGGAGACAGGCTGGTAGGCCAAGGTTAGGCTGTGGTCTTCAGCATTGTAAGCAGCCCAGTGAGGAGGGCACGAAATGTGGCTGTCAGAGCCATGATGGAGAGTGTCACCTCAAATATTAGTTTGATGAACCACTGTTATTAAGGAGCCAAATGTAGCTTATTGAAAGAAATTTGATCCACTAGAATTAAAATCAAAAAACAAACTGGACAAATCTCAAAAAGTTTGGAAGATTGACACCTAGAGACCTTGAAGAGNCAAATATTAGCTTGATGAACCACTGTTATTAAGGAGCCAAATGTAGCTTATTGAAAGAAATTTGATCCACTAGAATTAAAATCAAAAACTGGACAAATCTCAAAAGGTTTGGAAGATTGACACCTGGAGACCTTGAAGACAAATATCCACATAGCTGACCTAAGTGTGGGCCTAGAAAGCCAGATCTCATAAAGGAATGCCGGTAGCCGGTTTAGTTATTCCTTCCCACAGTAAATCCCTGTTCAGGTGCCAGTGTTATGATTACTTTTTATTTATGATGTTATGGGATCAGATTCTTTCACAAGAATCCCAACGATGGCCAGCATCCACAGGGGCCATATTTTAGATAATGTTCCAGTGTTACTGGTCTCAGATACAGAAAATGAGAACTGGTTCCCATTTTTCAAACATTCTTTTTTTTTCATGTTATAATTATTCCTGAGTTTTGGTACAGACTTAGATTTATTATTGTACCCAATATGATTCAGAAACCATGCTCATCTGCTATTTCAGTGCTTATAAAAGTGCTTTTAAACTGTTTTCTACAATTGTCTTCACTTGATTTTACCCCAGCAGAATTTCTAAAGGACACATTGTCTTAACATTGACATTGGAATTTGAAGTGTATTTTGCTGTTGTATCTACAAGCAACAAGGAGCTCAGATATCTTTGTAAGGTTTAAATTACTTGGATATGTGAGAGGATTCCAAGAAGACAAACTGAATTGTCCTCAGAAAATACCCTGGGCTGAAAATAGTTGTGGTCTGGAAGAGTTTCTCTTCCCTCTTTGACTGCTCATGGTCCCATGAGGATACCCATTCCTGGGTCAGTGGGATCCTTGGTACCAATCCTGCCATTCACACTCCAGTGGATGCAACAGTGCCCAAGGGCAGCAGCAGAGCTCAGCATGTAGGCACAGGGTGCACGAGTATCTCCAGGAGTTGGGGTATGGCATGACTAACTCCACCAAGGAAAAAACCAATTAGTTAAAATCCTTGTTCTTCCTCTTTAACACAGTGCATGGCTATTCCATCCCATCCTTTGGGCACTTTAGCCCTGCTGTTTTACAAGTCTGGCATACTGATGGTCACTTAGATTTCTCTTGCTGTACTGTAGCACAGTGCACATATTGAACCTTTCAATTTTTTGTAACAAAATTCTTGTATTTCTTAGAGAGTGCCGGGGGTGCAAGGGGGGTATTAGGCAGACAGAGGTGCAGAAATACACGAAATAAAAGTTTGTCCTGGACTGTGTCTCCTACATGTTTTTCTGAAAATGCAAGAACATACAATTCTGCTCTCCTTCAAGAACTTTTACTTTGCAGAAGCAAAGCACATGAAAACTTGAACTTTCACTTGTAAAAACTTTGGGCTATGGTGGTGAATGGAATTGCCCATAACATTTTGTTTCCTGTGATCCTTGGGTCATAGGCACAGCTCTGACTGTGTTTAAACAGGCATGTGAGAGGGAGAAAGTGCAACGTGAACGAACGAAACTGAATTGCTGAGCCTCAAGTGATGAAAGAGGAACTGGGCACTGCAGCAAGAGTGCGGCAACATAACCATTCTGAAGGCTGTAGAATTAATCAAAACAACACATTTGAAGAAAAATCTTGCTGCCATTTAGAAAGAACATGCAATTATCCCATCCTTTCTGGAATGAGCATTGGAAACAAAGACTTGCACTGCTCCTTGTGGCAAGACTGGACAGATTTTTGACTGTACTGAAACAGTTTTGCAGAAATGCCTTAAAATCTACCTCATCCCACAAAGAGGCATTCCCCCCCCAAACAAACAAACAGACAAAAAACAACCAAACAAACAAACCCCCACCAAAACAAAAACCAACCTCCACCCAAAAACTAGATGAGAATTTGGGCAAAGAAATACTAAATCAAGGAACTCATGTACATGTTTGCAGCTAGAGCCATCCTTACTCTCAGGTGAACTCTAAGGGTGAGAGTAAGCCACTGCAGCTCCAGCCAGTGCAACCCAGAGCAAGACCCCAACTGGTGTAGCCTGCACTGCATGACCACGTTGATGCCAACCTCCAGGAGGACCCCACTGACCTAACAGTCATTTTGTGAGACTCCTATTTGATGTGAAATGAGTGCTCCTGCTTAGATGTTCTGGCTTTGAGTCTTCACACTTAATTTTAGGCAATAGATCAGCATGTGTTTTTTAATAATGAATGACTGTCCAAAAAAATTAAACACAGGGGAATTGTCTCTTGGCACTCATGCTACCAGCAGTTCCAGGAAAGATTACTCTATCCACTGCTGCATCAGAAAGCATTATTCCAAACAAGGACTCCAGATGTTAAATTTATACATTATCTTCCTTATTTCTTCCCCTATGCTTAGTTCAACTTTTGAAATATTTTACCTCTTATCCAGATGTTCAAAACCTTCTGCTTCATGGGGAAGACCATTAGATCATCATGCCTGCAGTCTACAGAACTGAAGAGACTAGTTGCTCTTTCAGTCAGTTTTTAAGTCTTTAACTCATTACATAGGAACATAAGCTATTATCCCTAAACCATTTTGAGCAAAGTACTTCATAAATAGTCTGGCTGACATAAAGATAGTACCATTTAAACAACAGAGTAAATGCATAAGAAATATTATGTTGTAAGCTTTGCCTGTGTACATGGAGTACTTTTAAAAGCTGCCAATAAATCGTAACAGATAGCTTAACACTTCGAAGCACAGTGGAAAAGCCAATTAAAAATACCTTGGAGCAGCAATTGGAAATACTGTGAGCCAGTTGGTCAAAGGTTGTTTTCAGAAATAATTCTGAGCTTACAGATTTTACCGTTAAAAGTCAATCAGAAATATGGCAATCAACTGAAGCATCCTTATTTTACTTTGTACTAACACTAGTGTTATAACCAAGGATACTCAAAATATTGCCACATGAGTCTCAGCCCTAAAATTCTGTCATCGGAAACAAAGTGGGAGCTAATCACAAAATGTTTTAATAAATGTCTTCTATTCCTTTTCTTCAGAACATCTCTGTTAAACTACGGATTACAAAGCAGCTGGAGCCTGGACAGGGGATGTCCCTTGTCAGGGCAAATGTGTGGAGCAGTGAGGTCCCAACTGATGGCTGGAATAATTCAGTGCTAAAATGATACAAATGATAATTCATAATTTTTTCAGGAAGTATTTGTTGTGTTCCAAAATATAAATTTAGCATATTTAGAGTTCTCAAGTGACACATTTTGCCTATCTGGTATTGTTGGTGGGTGAGTGGTAGTAACTTTAACTGCCATTTTTGCATTCTGCTAAGTCAGTGCACCATTTTTAACACATTGTCCTGGAAACAAAACTTTAAGGAAGGCTCCCTGTTCTCTTTCACCATTTCTCACAGTCCAGAAAACCAACTTTCTTGAAGGTGCTTTCTTCAGAGCTGGGGGTGGCAAAGTGAGTACATATCAAGTAGCTAGCAGTGCTGGAGACAGGGTTTGGCACTAAGCTGGCACAAGTGCCACCTTTCTGACTGGTCAGATCTATGAAAAGGCTGTCAGTTACAGCTCATTTACATGGAACTAGGTGATCTCACCTCTCCCTCACCTGTTCACAATATTAAATCAATGGAGCTTCTTTGACTTTGCATGCCCCAGTGAAGGAGAATGAAGCCTCTAACATTTTGCCTGTTGTTTTTCTCTGTGAGTTTTGTTTGTTTGTTTGTTTGTTTGTTTTTTTCCTTTTTTTTCCCCATAGACATACAGATGTGATAAACTCGTGAAGAGATGTCTGCACCTCAGTCGGCAGCAATGTGGTCCCAAAACCGGTCCTCATTAGTCTCTGAGGAGAAGCATTAAAGAAGCACGTTAACATCCCTTCCATTTCTCTCCTACTCAGAGGCAGAATTTAACATGCATTTTGACATGCATTACACAGTCTATAAGCTTTAAGTTATAAACTTTAGTTAAACGGAAACATTCTGAATTTCTTCTTTGATGTCTTGGGAAAATATTTATAAAATAATATGGACAAACAACATGGGGACCTACAGGAGAGTTACACAGGCTACTCATGCCTCTGAGTTGGAAAAAGGCAGTCTCAGGTTAAGACTTGTGTAAATGGTATTCACTTATAGTGTCAGCACATTTTCTGAAAATGCTACCAGCTGAAAGCATCGTTTTACATTCTTATCTTTTATTAGCATTCAGACTAATCTAAAAAATATTTGGGGACCTCATATAGCTTAGTCATGACGAAACATCAAAGTAGACAGGAGATTAACAGTGTAGACAAGCACATGGATCTCAGGGAGAACTTCAAACAATTTGAGTGATCTAGACCAGCTAAAGTTCCCCAAGGAAAACACCACTTCTTATATGAAACCTGACCCATGAAAAATGTTAAAATATTTCTAACATGATCACCTCACTATCTGTTGTTTTACAGCACTTCTAGAGGTCTAGCTCATCAGTCCTATAAATAAATTGACTTCCAGTCTTCAGTCAATAGCTTAGCTGATAGATCTGTTTGTAACAGAGTAGGGAAGGAAAAACATTAAGAAACAGGAGTAAATCCCCACTCAGTGACGTGCTACAAAACAGGGATGATTTCTTGTCATTAATTTATATGAAATACTTTCATGATTTAGAAAGAAAAATCTCTATTTTAAATTCCTTATCAGTAGGATTTATAGTGCTACTGATTGCTGTAAATTATTTTGTATCATAAATAGACACTTTGAACTTCTAGTGAAACAGGGGAAGGCAAATGGGGAAAGAATATAATCCACTTCAATTTGGCCTTTGTTTTTCAGATTAGCAATAAGTACTGATCTCCATCAGTAAGTAACATGTTTTTGTCAGGCAGCATTTGGTAACACTTTTCAGAGATGAAGGGAAGTCATGGCAGTATCAGCATCATTATAGGCCTGAAACTGAAATTTCAGCTGACAATTTTATACTGGCTCTATATTTTAATGTTGTCACGAGGTTGCACCTCCTTATGTGTTTTCTTTTTGTTAGTACAGCAGAAAGCTAAGACTTTAGTAAAACATTACACATAACATAGAAAGATTATGTTGGAAATTTGCAATATGTCATTAATTTCTTGCCTTCTCTGCTCTGGCACATTTTGAAAGGAATTTGCAGTACAATATTTACTAGTTCTGTTGGAGAGTTTCAACTGTAATTGCCTGGATGCCATGTGCTGAAGTGCTCACAGGTCAGAGCCCAGAGTCAGGAAGGTATTTCAATAAAACCAAATTCTTTGTACGATCAGGGTCTGAGGGCAGTCGGCACTTCATGGTTTGCTCTCCATGTTACACAAATTTCCATTGTTTGTTCTCCTGGAAAGGACACTTCATGTGTGACCAAAAAGAAAGAAAGTTAAAAAATAGACATAAAAAATTAAGTATTGCTATCACTATATTTTGCTGTACTTCATGATCATATCATGATCATTCTACAGGCAAACCTCCTGTGAGTAGCCTGTTGTTAATTTGTACATTGTACCTGCAAAACCAGAGTCCCTTTGCTTTGCAGAAACTCCAAAAGGAACCTTTCAGTAGCTTCTGCAGAGACAAAGCTGCCTTTCACCTCCTGTGTAACTGTAGATGGTTCTAGAGGACACCAGTCTCTGAAGGACTAACTCAAGGCACAGCCTCTAGCCTTTAGTTAGAAATAGGGTATAGTGGAAAGATGACCACAGCCTCACTGCCTAATTTGCTTAAGGAAGAGTGCTGGCAGCTGGTCCAAGTGCTGCTGGCAGCCCTAGCAGGGTCAGTTCCACTTGTCTCCCGTCTCCCCTCTTGGCTCTGTCTTTTCTTAGTGCCATAGCAGAAAATGGTCCCCCTCAAGGGGTGCAAACTGGCTTTTGAGAAGCTTTAGCATTTGGGTCTGTTGTTTTTCTCTCTTTGGGTTTTAAAGCAATCTCTAAATGACCAAAATGCTCGTTTAATGCTTAATCTGTCTTTATGAATCATTGCGTAATTAGCTTAACTAGTTTCACCCCAAGAGAAATATTGCATTAAGCCCAGTCATTTTACCAGTATTTAACAGCACAAACTATATTTCTAGAGATAGAAAAGAGAAAGGGTCAAGCAAAACTACTGTCAAACACCTGCATTGTTGACTTGCTATTGCTTTGTTTTGTCTTCTATGACTTGATCCTGCAAGCTTCCTGCACTTGTTATCCTGCCTGGCAACATCAGTTTAAAAGATGTGGATCTTTACTTATTTAACAATGCACTTCAGTTACAAGCTAAAGCAAGTACAGATTCAACAATATTTTAACTTTGATTTCCTATGACACAGAGCGTAAAAATCTACAACATAAAAGGCAGCCAGTTACAATTACTGAGTTATCTGTCACCTAACATGAGCTAGATTTTTTTTATTCCCACACAACATATGAACCAATATATGGTGCTTGACCCCCTCCCCACTCCTAGCCTTTGCTTTCTCTCCTCCTCTTCAAACTTCTTTTGGAGAAGGCTGGGTAGAAGTACCTTCACTCCTCCAAATGCTGTGAGAATAGCTGTTCCCCTAACACTTCCAGAGCAGCTTTACTTCAAATGCCTCCACTGCAGCAAACAGGTCTGATGAGGATTAACACCTCCCTGTAATTGGTGGCTTTTGATCATTTACAGGAGTGACGTTACTCCCATTGCTCTCATTGATTTTGTTTCATAAATCCCAAGTGTGATCTTTTCCTCCTGCAGTTTAACGGTTTTTTAGGTGGTGGGATGGATGGTGAAGAGGAAGAAAATGGGGGGCTGGTTGCACAGTTCACACTACATTTAATCCTCCAATCCATATGTTTTATTTCAACTTTCTTTGTTTTAGGCTGCATCATTTTCCTCTTCAGCTTTGTTTGTTTCACTTCTCATTACTTCCTTTAGCTTTCTCCAGTTTGCAATGTGTTACCCTGCTTTCTACTGTCTAAATTTGCTATGTATTTAGAGGTGCTTAGATTCGGTCGTAAAGCAGGTCACACAGAGTTCAGAAATGTTTGGAAAGGGAAAAAGTCTGAGAAAGATCTTCTGTTTTTCTTTTCTTCATGAAGGGTGCTGACGGTTTTGTGATTTACATGGTAAATGTTTTTGGGGACTAGCTCTGGTACGGCTTGGCCACATGCACTCAGGACAGCACAGGGTTGCAATGCTGTGTCCTCGCATGAGATCATCTCTCCAAATGAGCAGTGGGAGATCTGCTGGGGAGGCTGAGGGGAGGAAGGGAAGAGAGAGACTGTATTAGTTCAACTCAAAGTAATTAATCTAATCTTCCTATTACTAATCTGACCAATTCATATCATCCTTCCCCTTAAAACAAGCTGCTGGATGCATTCTCTTTCCTGTAGACTTCCTGTAGCCATTAGCCCTACATCAGCTTATGTGATATATCACATATCCTCTAAAACTCTAAATTCATTTGAATGAATTCCTGAATTATTAGTTCCTCCATCCACCCCCTTTCCTCCCCCCACCCCAGGTAATCAGCAATTCAGCAGGATGCTTAAAGCACCTACTTACAAAATTATCTAGCCAGCCAGGAGGATGTCAGAAGTTTTATGTATATATGGAAGAGGAGCAAAAACAATTGGCTGGGTAAAACATTTACACGTAACTTCTGGCTTTCTCTCAGGCAGAGCTTTTGCAAGGGATTTATAGGTCAGATGGGCTCAGCAGTTTCAGCCTATTGCCCATCCTACCTTAACAAAGCTTGCATGTGTTTGTACAGCTGTGCTCGTAGCTGTGGGAGTCCCACAGATCCCACAAGCCTTCAGTTCCTCTACCTCCCCTTCATCATTTACCAGCACACAAATGTACACAGAGTGAAACTGTAGAAAACTGTCTGACTAGCAGGTTAAAGGCCCAGGATTCAAACCCTGTTTATTTTCTTTGCTTGATTTCCTGCTGCTACAGTGAGTAAATGGTATTTTTCTCTTTGCCTTTTTACCTGTTTGTCTGTCACTGTCTGGCCAAGAATGAAAGAAACCATCCCTTTCAGGCTCCTTTGGAGGACTTCAAGGGACATACTGTGTTTACGTGGTGCTCTAGGTCTTCAGTGTTTTGTTCTGGTTTGGGGGATTGTTGGTATAAAGTGGAGGTAGTCACACAGAAGTAAAGCTATCTCCATCTCCTGAAACTTCATGCTGAGGAAAGGACCTATTTTAATCAGTATTAAGCCAGTTCATGATTAAGTCCAGAAAATGCTTGATGCTGATCAGTTTAGAGGCAGTTAATATACCTTTCTGAACTGGTGCCATGAATTACAAAGTCTGTCATCTGGGGAGGTATTACATTTGAAATGAAATTAATAAAAAGCCAAGAAGTTTCTGAAAATTAGCTAGCAAATTCCATCCAATCTTACATTAATTTGGATTTTTTTTAAACAGCAAAAGAAAACAGGGAGAAAAAAAGGTTCTTAAATTATATCTATTAACCTAATAAAGGCCAGAAACTCTGAATTTCAATAAAATATTAGCTTAGCTAGTGATTTCAGAATAAACTTTGTTTGTATTTCAAGTATTATTGTCATTCCTAAAGTCTGATGCCAACTTGATAAAAGCTCTAATTCAGAAAAGTATAAGCTCTGATAAAAAAAAAAGAAATTAAAAACTGTCACATTTTCAAAGGATCCTATTACTCAGTTCTTGCAGACATTTCTAATTAGAGAACTGTATTCATTAACACTTGATATGTTAGCAATCTGCCAAGATTTTTCCTTTTCTCTCTCAGGCATTTGGGCCTCTGTTCTACAATGAGCTAAGTGAAGACTCGTGTCCGCATCCAGACTGACTCTGAGGGCAGAAATTCAAGCAGAGAGAGTCAGGGCTGGAGGTGGAGGGGCTCCAATATAGACAGCTTGCAAGGGCAAAGTTACATTTCAGTTCTTTACTGTTCTGAACCTCATTCCTTCTTTTTTTTTTTTTTTTTTTTTTTTTTTTTTTTTTTTTTTTTTTTTTTATTTAAATATTAAATTTTTAATTTTTTTTTTTTTTTTTTTGTTTTTTTTTTTTTACATTTAATAATTATATAGACATAAAAAGGAAAAAGGAGAACCTTAAGTGTTGCCTCCAGTGGCACCTGTTTACAAAAGCAAATTCACCAATCATTTTAAAGAAGATTCAGTCACTGAGGATTAAAAATCATGTCCCTGTTTAAAAAATTCAGACTGAAGTTTCTGACTAGAAAAAAAAATCCAGCTGCAGGTTCTGATGCAGCACTCAGAATTGTATGGGAAAATCTGGCACATTTGAAAACGTGAAATAAAAGATTGCAGCTCTTATATCTTTTCTGGGGTGCTCTAATATCCTGTTTTAGTTTGTTTTTCTAGATTAACCGTCTTTTTACACATCAGGTAGGATACTTGCCAGTTGAAATAAAATGAAAAGAGAAAGAGGAAGTGTATGGATATGCCAGTAACAGTCACTTACAAAATGACCACGTTAAAGCTTTGCATGGCCGGTCTCAGTGAGATGCCCCAAGGAAGAATTATAAAGAAACACTGCACTAATTAATGTAATTAAGGGCAAGAAATCTCCAAACACAGTATTCTTCTAGACAATTACCCATACTATTGCTATACCAAACATTTCAAAAATCTTGAGGTTGACTCAAAGGCTGAAGATTTTTTTGGGGGGGAGGAAAGCAGTTGCCTTTTGGCTTTTGACACATTTTCAGGTTCATATTTTCATTATTTCTGTCCAATTTTGATGGTTGAATCATTATTCTTACTTTTTAATTAAGAGTTGAAAGGACTTTGTCATCATCCAGTGTCTGCTTTAGGACAAGGAGGGGCTGGAAGGAAGAGCTTCATGCCATACTGAATCAAAGGTCCTGCTTAGCAGGTGACTACACACTTTGTTTCTTTCCACAGACATCTGCACAAGAGACCTTGAAGAGAACTTGTTTTTCACAATCCTCCCTCTTGACTCAGTAGAGAATTATCTCTGTATCCTGGAAATAACCACAGAGGCATTGCAAGGTAAGACAACAGGACTTCCACTGTCAAAGCTCAGGATAAAGTGAGAGGGCAATAATATTCACATAACAGTGCAGATGGTCAAATTCTTTACATTTTCACCAAGAAAGTAAGGTAAACTGTGCTCACTGCTGTAGTATGAGTAGCTAAAGAAGCAGCTAATCTTCTCTTCTAGTTAATGAAGAAAGTTAGATTATAAGCAGACAGTACAGGAAGGGGGTGAGGGACTGGAAAACTCAAACCCTTCCCCTGAGACACATTTGGAAAAGATCTGTGGGAGAGCTGAAGGAGTTTTTGTTTGACTTTCTGTTTGTTTGGTTTGTTATGCTGCAAAACAGAAAAAGGACGTGGGCATAATACAAATCTCTCCAGTGTTACAGAAGTTTCACCTCCTGCATTAATCAAAATATGTGAAGATAGGCATTTAACTGCAAAAACTTGTACAGTATGGCAAGAGGGAGAGATTATTGCAAAAATCTGGAATGGAACAAGCCAGTGAATAGGGATAAAACACAAATGTATCTGGGAGCAGATGAACACGTTTGAAGCCTCCTCTTGCCATGCACACAAATCCAAGTAAGAAAACGTATCCCCAAGACTTGCAACATAAAAGCTACACATATTTCTGAAGAACTCTAGGAGCTTAGTCCAAAATTTACTGAAGATAGGGGACTTGCTTTTGCTTTTATTCATTTTCCAGGTAACAATTAATTTTAGACCAGCCACACTTACCTAAATAACAAAGATAAAGCCATTGTAAACAAAGGAATTAGAACCAAGTAAGTATGCTGCCTGCCACCTCCTTACCTTCCTTGTCCTCACTGAGACTAAAGTTATAGGAAGATCCAAATATGTGATTTTTTTTTCATCACTTCAAGTACCAAATGCATGCTTGTACTAGTTATGATAGAGACCACATCTTGTCAAGAAGCTTCAGCCTCCTTGCAACACATAATACACCCACACATAACACATTAATAGCTCTCAGAGTACAATGGAAAGTCTTAATTACAATCGGTGTCTTTTCCTCACACTTCTAAGGTGCTACACATACAATCCTGAATGCATAGGTCATCTCCAGTTATAGGCTTCTAGTATGATTAAAGATATACAAATTCCCAAGAGAAAATCTGATGTGACTAAATGATAATCCTTTTGTCATGCTGCTATCTTGGAGACAAAACTTCTGAGCAGTGGATAATACCTTAAGGTAGCTTTTGCCTTCAGGTGATCCAAGTACAGATATTTGTCATTTAGTAGATTTGTACACTGCAATCAGATGGTATCAGCTCACAATTTTTCAAGTAGAGGGACTGCAGTGGATTGACCCTGACTGGATGCCAGGGTCCCACCAAAGCCACTCTGTTACTCCCCTTCCTCACCTGAACAAGGAAGAGTAAAATACAACAAAAAAGCTCATGGGTCAAGACAAAGACAGGGAGACACCACTCACCAACTACCATCATGGGCAAAACAAACTCAACTTGGGGAAAAAAAGTAATTTAATTTACTACCAATCAATTCAGAGTAGGCTAATGAGAAATAAACCCAAATCTTAAATTCACCTTCTCCCCACCCCTCCCTTCTTCTTGGGCTTAACTTTGCTCCTGATCTCTCTACTTCCTCCCTCCCAGAAGCACAGGGGCACAGAGAATGGGAGTTGTGGTCAGTTCATCACACATTGTCTCTGCTACTCCTTCCTCCTCATGGGGAGGACTCCTCACACTCTTCCCCTCCCAAGGGAGACAGTCCTCCACAAATCTCTCCAAAGTGAATCCTTCCCACAAGCTACAGTTCTTCTCAAACTGCTCCAGCATGGGTCCCTTCCACAAGGTCCTTCAGGAATAGGTTGCTCCAGTGTGGGTCCCCCACAGGATCACAAGTCCTGCCAGTAAACCTGCTCCAGCATAGGCTCCTCTCTCCATGGGTCCACAGGTCCTGCCAGGAGCCTGCTCCAGCACAGGCTTCCCACGGGGTCACAGTCTTCTTCAGGAATCCACCTGCCCTGACTCCAGGCTGCAGGTGGAGATCTGCTCCACCGTTACCCTCCATGCTTGCAGGGGTACAGGCACCTCATCATGGTCTGGAGGGTCATGGGTTGGAGGGGAATCTCTGCTCTGTTGCCTGGAGTACCTCCTGCCCCTCCTTCACTGACCTTGGTGTCTGCAGTGTTGTTTCTGTCACATATTCTCCCTCCTCTCTTTGACTGCAGTTGCACAGGCCTTTTTCCCCTTCTTAAATACGTTCTCACATAGACACTACCACCATTCCTGTTGGGCTCAGCCTTGGCCAGTGGTGGGTCTGTCTTGGAGCCAGCTGGCACTGGCTCTATTGGACATGGGAGAAACAGCTTCTCACAGAAGGCTGCTCTGTAACTCCCCCAAATNGGCTCTATTGGACATGGGGGAAACAGCTTCTCACAGAAGGCAAACGCAGCCCAATACAGGGGCACATTATGAAGAACACAATGTGGTTGTTATCAAATCTAGCAGAGAAATCACGGACCAACAAGCTTTAAGGCTTATACCTGGCATTTGTGAGGTCTGGAGATTTGTAGAGCACTCTGGAGAAATTTCACAATTAGTAAGTGACACCATTCTCATGCTGGCAGCATTTAGATAGAAATTGTGTTTAGTTTTTCTCTTTTCAAGAAGGATAGTACTTCACTTAGGGCTCATTCACCCTGTGTTCTTCTGTGGTTCTCACTGACATTGTGGCATTTAAATTTATTCCTGATAATTTATTGTCATTTAAACCTTGACCTGGAAATGCTCAGAAAATATAGCATACTGAGAAGTATGATGGGCTGGCTGGCAGGAAGGATTTAGAAATACTGGAAAAGCTAATCAAAAGGAAGCAACAGAGGCACAGAAAGAAGAAGCTGGTATTCAAAAACCCAGTGGCAAACTCTGACAGGAGACTGTACAATGTAACAGAGATTCCCTCTGGGACAGAAGTCTCTCCCTATAGGTACTGAAAACACATTTTCCAGAAACAGCTATTGGTGTTCAGAAGAACAGACGAGAGAAAGGAAGAAGGGAGAAGGAGAAGAATTCAGTGGAAAACTGGAGAGAAGAAAAGGGCAGGAAAGAAATTAAATGCACCATCAAGAGGCCTGGTTGTGATTTTAATGGCTCAAGGGCTCACCAAACCTGACTTTGCTCTGCACAGCTACCAGCCACTGGAGCAGGCAACACTGTACCTCCCACCGATGAGGGCTGTTGAAGAGGAAGCTTGTCTACTGCATGTTGGAGATAAACTAGGTATTGTTCCCCATGTTTGGGCCTTATGAATGACAGTCTTTTGTCTCCACTCTGTACCTGTGAATATATTTGTAAAACTCTACAAACTTAAAAATAGCAAAGATGAGTGTCAGTCTGGGTACAATAATAGAATAAAGTTGAAAGTGAGGCATAGATGCTTATGTACAACTCAGTGTTCAAAATCCTTCGATGCAAGATTGGTTTTGGGGTGTTTTGACTATTTTGAATAGCACAGGAAACTGCATCTCACACTGAGAAATGGTGTGCAGTAACTTTCATTTCTACTGCTGAAGAATTAGTCAAAAGAGTAAATTTTTGTCCCTGCCACACTCCTGTAAAGATCAATCAGGTTTGGGTTTCATCCTCAGCTTACATTTTGAAAACTGCAAAGGTAGAATTAATGAATATATAAAAAACAATGACATAAAACAATGAGAAAGTTCTATAGAATCGACCTGGCTAAAGCATAGCTATTTTTTATGAAGGCTTATCTAAGCTATTTTCACTTGTGAACATGAAATAGAATACAAGCCATTATATCTTAATTGAACATTTCCTATTGTATATATTTACATTTAAAGGCTGTATATGTATTTATATAAGGTAATGTAGAATAATACATTCACATATTCTTAAAAAGCAACATAAGTTAGTTTTCCTTTGATTTCTTTAGGATTGCGATGTATGAAATGGTTCAAGAAGCATTTGTCTTTCAGCTGCTTTTGTAGGTGCACAGTTGGCTCCCTTCTTCCTCATCCTCCTTGTCCTTGAAAACAGCACTGCTGTTAGCCTAAGTAGTCTGTTTCCAGTCTAGCCTTTTTTAATCATGATTAAAAGCCTAAAAGTCAGTAGAAGTTCCAAGGTAATGACATTTTTTAAACAGAGAAACACTTGGCAAGTATTTATTGTGATTGGCCTAATTACTGCAGTAGCAGAGATGTGCCAGTATGCCCATTATGGTTTTCTTATTCACTGTAACATCTCACTGGAGAAACTGAACCTTCAGCTCTAATAATGGTGGCAAAGCTGATGGATTTTTTTTTATGGCACATAATATCCAAGGCCTGCATTTCCTTATTGGGGTCTAGTCCAGACTAGTTCTAAGGACTGACAAGACTCCTGGGTTGTTTTTTATTTTGGGGTGGGGAAGAGCTTAGACAGTTATGTAATCCCACCATACTCTTTGCTATTACAATTCATATCAAAGGGCATCAGTTGTCTTGCATGGGGGTCATGTGATAGGATATTAGAAATTATGATTTCTGGGACTGTTTTTTCTACAGAGAGAGCTGTTAAAAAATAACTGTTCAGGTTCTGTGACAATTGGCTTTGGTCTGAGTTGTATCAAAATGAGAGCTGACCCAGTGCATTCGCAGGCAAATTTCACAATGAGTAAAGGTGCAATGGAGGGGAAAAGTGATGTAGCCTTGCTTACCAGAAGGAATTAGGAGGCACACGGCAATTAAAAACTAGTACAGAACAAAGATCAGGGCTCACCAAAGCCAAGGAATGGTCTTGCATTCTCCAAGAGATGCCTGGTGCAATGAGAAAGCTTGCATGATAAGCAGAATATGATGTTATTCTCCAGGTCCAGCAAGACAGCTGTCTCCTGAAAGTTAATTAAAGACAAAGAACTTTTAAACTAGAAGCTCAAAGTTAGGACCAAACATCTGGACAGACGATGTGAATGCCTATCAGTCAACACCAGGCAACACCTTTAAATTGGCAAAGTAGTGTTCTTAGCTGTAGTTTCTTTTTTTTGACATTTCTGTTCTAAGGAAATAAGCTTGTCATGACCATGGCCACAATGAACATTTTAATTTCATTTTCTTACAGAAGTTTGTAGCAAATTTCAGCTGCTCATATATCACAGAGGTACAAATTTGGACTGGATATTTAAAGATCTGTAAACATATCCACTCTCTAATTCTTAGATTTAAAGGTAACATCATACTTTTATCTACAGACAACATGAGAAATGCAATGCTCTCTGGTTCTTTTATCTTTCAGAAGCAGGAATAAACTATGAGACTGAATGGCTTCAAACTAAGCTCCTTTATTTTTCTTATATCTAATTAATATTCAATTATGTCTAGCCAATTTGTAACAAAAGTGTCTTTATTGTCCTCACTTGTTAGTACATTTAGGTAATGCAAAAGGGAACAGTAGCTTAGCAGTGAGAGCCTGCTTCATGCTTCCTGTTTTCCAGGAGGAAAAGGGAGCTTTTGCATAAAATCAAACAGTATATCCCTGTTATGCCTTCTGGACATAGGGTTCTTTCTCATCATCCCAATAAAACCTTGGCAATTAGGTAAAATGCAGGGCTGATCTTTTGGGCACTGGAAACTTCCAGAGAACTCTCATATTCATTTTAAAAAGGCACAGTTCATTGCTCTCACCTTATTTTTTAAATAACTGCTGCTGTGGCAGACATTTCTATTTCATACAAATAGCATTTTCTAACTAAGATTCCCAAAGTTTTACTTTAATATATTGTATGATTTAAAACACAAGAAACCCATCATTATATTTTCCGTATCCTTCTTTTATTTTTTTTAATTTTATTTAAGAAGTGCATGTATGAAGCTAAGGCAATTATTGTTTGAGTTTCTAAGTCACCACTAATTGTTTCTCACATGAAATTACAGAACTTAATTGATCCAGGATATGATAAGTTTGGCCCATATTATGTGATTTTCAACCACATCGCAATTTTCATAGGAAACAACTGTGAGGATATAAGCAGTCACCACATTCTTTTCTCACCAGGAGTATACCTGCATTAATTTATATGCACAGTAAGCAGCAGGAAAAGATTAATTCCAAAGGGAGAATCCTATATCACTCAAGTACGTAATTGCATATTCACTGTATGTGAACAATTACATGCCCAGCTGAGCTGTATAATCACCGCGATTGTAGGTGCAAATTATGTAATTATACATACTGATAATTGCCATAGCTATCCGCCTGTGAAGTCACCTCATTTGCATGTGTGAGAGTGGCCTCTGAATTTTCAAAGTAGGAATTCATTGTGTTTAAATGTTTAAGAACAAAATGTTTAGGCACAAAATGTTTAAGCAAAATGTTTAAGAAAATAGAGCCCTAAAGAGTAAGTCTCGTTTCCATACAAATGTCTCTAACATTGAAACAAATTGGGAGAGGTATATGGAAAAGAAACAAAATTATGTCTCCCAAGAATGTTATTGGAAGATTTTCACATGGTGTCACAACATTTTTAAGCAGCAATTGCCAAATGGCACTGCTGCAGGAATCAGTACGAAAGAGCCCTTGCAGGAAAGTCTGTTATAAAAACCATGGGTATTAAAGAGAAGTCATGTGAATGTCAGCTCTGTTTTGCAACTATTAATCTAATACCTCAGTCTAACAAATATTTTCAACCATTGTATTTCTTCACTTGCATCACCTGGCTTTGGCCTTCTCCAAGCGTAAACCCACTGGTCTATGGAAAGAGTTGACAACTGGTCTGTTTAATTGACTGACTCTGTACTTTTACCATCCCTGGCACAAGTTCTTTTTTCCTCTTACACTCCCACAAAGCAGTCAAACTCGTACACTTAGAGGGAAGGTCACTGCTTCCTTTATAATTAGCAACCTATTACTGACTGCTGGAATTTTAGAGAGAACAAATCCTCCATAAAACACCCAGTTTCATAGTCTGTATAGGCACATGTCCAAAATTATGATCTAATTCACAGCCTGTTGCCTGAAAATGATGCACGGTGCAAACGTACCCTTAGAAGATTACTAAGAGTGTGTCTACACCACCCAGCGCAGCACGAGAGAGCTTCTCAAGATAGTGCCACACAAGTGGGTAAACCTATAGGCACACTGCATTATAGACCCAAAGGAGTAACAGCACTGCTGCTCCCGAGTTAATTGTGGGATTAATTCTGCTGAGATATTGTTGTAACACACGATTCCTCAGCAGGGTGGATTTACCTAGTCAGAGCACAGCACTTGTGTGATGGGGCTGTTTCTGGCTCCAAGAGCTTCACAGACATCCCAGCCCTTATTAGTAGATTTTAAGCAACCGCAGTGAATGAAGGATGCATATTAACACTATGTTTGATAGTTACTAGCATCTATTACATTTAATAGTGGATTTCTTAGTGGATTTCTTCATGATCCCAAGCTAAAGTTCTATGCTGCACACAAGTGTAGGCGTTTTGTCTAATATTCTTCCTTGGATTTGTCAGATGAGCTTTTGATCACTTGTATTTTGATCCTTAACTTCTGTAATCCTGTCTATTCAATAAGCACTTTGATGACAAGCACTGACTTAACAGTTTAGTGAATTAGTTCTTCTTGTGATGATGCAGCATTAATCTTTCACATTTTAATATGGATCCTAAACCCACTGCCAGTCATGTCTGCATTTCAGCTTGCAAGGTGGGTCTTCTCTCTGCATAAAACCTGTCCAGGAAGACAGGATATCTGTGTTATCTTGTTTTCTGTTTAAATTCTATGGTGGGAAAGATATCAGCTGCATCTGCACCCACCAGCTACGGGAATGGCTCTTGTTTATCTATCACTTTCCTAACAAGTTATTTTCTGTCTTCAGGCCCTACCTCATATATCTTCTTATTGGGAATCAAAGGCTGCAGAAAATGATAAAAAGAATTTGGCACTTTTATCCTAAAAGCACTTCCAGCCATCTCTGTTTGTCAGCTTCCAAGTCAATCTCATGTACAGAATCAGATCTATATGTCATGTCATTCACTCCAAGAGCTGAAACCAATGCAAGGGCTTGGAGAAGGAAATGTATGGAAATTCTTCCACAAAAGACAAATCCTGTGAGAGGCAGGCTACAAAAGCCCATCTGCTCTGGTGAGCAGATATGTGGGCATGATCCCCTCTTTGTTATTTATGTGGGGCTTAGCTTTGTAACATGGAGTGAGAACAATACCCCCGTTCAACATCAGCTGTATAATTTTAGATAGCACTCAATAGCCAATTGAGCAAGACCGATTCCAATCTGTCAGCATTCTGTGGTCTGCCCTGTCGCAGGAAGTGTTGTTTTTGGAACAATGTTGAGCAGCCATTGCCATTTTACTGTCTACGGACAGAAATTAATAGTGAAGGCCTTGTAGAGCAATTTATCAACAGCTGTTTGAATTTACACTTTTTTCAGCCCTCATATCTCCAGACCAGTGAAGGACTGCCTGCCTATTTATGTCAAAATGTCAGTGGAAGGTAGAAATTGAGCAGGATCAACTCCTGGGAGTAACTGATCTCAGTGACGCAGGATTTGGTTAAACTCCACCAGGACTGGTTTTGAAAGGGGCTGAAATGCCCCAGCTCAGGCCTCTGACTGGTCACAGGAGAGATGTAAACACAGACACAGCAAGGCCACTGAGAGCCCAGCTCTGCAAATGCAGTACCCCAGATAGTGCAATTAGCACCACGCGAGATGAAGTGCCAGCACAAAACCTCTGAAAGAAGTAATAGTTTTTTCTTCAATTCAACCATGAGCATAAAATAAAAAATACAGGCATGTTAACAGACATGAGGAGGAAGTTTATTTTCAGTCTTTTTTACCTTTTTTTAAAAATTAAAAATCACATTCCCACTCAAAGAGAAAATATAAATTATGTTCATTTGAAAATCTTTTGTCAATTCAGTTTCATCTGCTGAAAATACCAGGCTGAGATTACTGTTCCTTCATATCCACAGGCTGTGCCTGTGACACAAACTGTGTTACCATCCACCTTAAATGACAGTGTAATTCTGATAGAATACAACAGTACCCCCAGACGTATCTTATTAGTAGTGACAGGGTGTATACAAAAAGCGCTAGGGTGGTGGTGCAATTTCAGTATTCATAAAGAAATTAATTAACATCATAATGAAATTTGAGGATACTGTACCATACAAAAGGCAAAAAAGAAAGAACTTCATGGGGGACTGGTATTCCTGTGGAGCAAATATTCTCTTTTTAAGGAAAAAAACAAAATTAGGACTATTTGCTGATGAGAAAATTATTCGAAGTAATATTTGTGTGTATACAAAAAAATTGCAAGTAAATCTTAACTAAAAAAACCACCACTCAGCCACACAGCAATTCTAAAAGGATTACCTTTTAAAGCATGAATGACATTTACGTAAAAATACCTTTGTATGCAACAGCTTTGAAAAAGATTAATCTCTAGACAGGTTTGTCCATACTGTTTTTCTCACAATCTAACATCACTGGGGAGAAACAGACTTTACAGTCTTGCTGAAACTTTGAAAGCACATATTCCAGTAGCAGGCTTTATTTTCAGCAATTTATCTTTTGCTGTTTCCTTTCTTTGAATTCTACTTTTGATGCCGTTTTGTGTGAAGGATAACAGCAAACTGGCTGGAAGAACCTCAAAGGGAGTAAGAGGAGAAGAAGAAAGAAAAAAGCTGCCCCGCTTGACAAAGAAAAATAGACTTTCCCATTCTCTCATGCAAAAAGATGACTTTTCCAGTATAAAAAAAAAATTATGGGGATCTTAAATTTCTGGCAGCACCCAACATAACCTTCATCATTTGACATCCTAACCAGAGCATTGAAACACCAAAAATTAAATGAGGAAAAATTATTTTTTTTTCTTCAGAGAACTCGTATACTCTCCCCTGTCAATGCAGAGAGGAGGTTTGTTTTGGGTTTTTTTTGTCTAAAAAGTGTGATTTTTATTGCAAATCAGAAGGACTGTGGAGGTCCAGGCTATGATTCACACCAAAAGCCTAGCATACAAGAAGCCTTCATGACATAATGCAAGGTCAGGAGATGTAAAAACGAATGCAGAGAGTATACCCCTGTTAATAAAGAGTTTTGCAGAATCTGATAGGCCCAGGAATGACCAGAATATACTTTTTGCTTAAAAGTGTTTGTTTGTGGTTTGTAACTCCTTGGGCATAAAGCATAAAGCTAGGCACACAAGAGAAAGATGGATAGGAACAATCAGAGTGGGGTGAAAGGTGAAGGAACTTTGTTCTCACTGAAGGACAATTAGGACTTTGAAATAACTTTATAAACCAACTCGTCTTAGTAGAAAACAATCGTGCTGTGAAAAGTAATTACATACTGCCTCTATTTCACCAATCCAAATGACTGTCCTGAATGTTGTAGGAGATGAATGTGAACATTGGATCACTGTTCTGCAAGGGACGCAGGAGAATCCTCCTGCCAGGACCCCCTTAGCACAGCTAGTGAATTCCATTTGTGGGTATGTACAGCCATATAACCTGTTGGATATTTGGAGACAATATGCAATCTATCCATGGCATTTATATAGCAAAGTCCGGGTCATACTTCTCACACACAGGAAATGTTTTACTCCTCTCAAGCTATAAGTGCTTTTATAAATTCTACAGGTGGTACCTACTAAGTTCAGGAAACCTGGATATAAAGGTGTATACCTAGCTAGAAATGTGAAACTGAAAATGCAACTGTGATGGAACTAGAAGATCTTTAAGGTCCTTTCCAATCCTAACCATTCTATGATTCTATGATTAGAAGAAAATACCTGTGACTTTCAGCAACCTTGTGAGATTTCAGTTAAATCTTGGTGCTCAGCTTACCCTGAAAACAGTCAGAGTATCCTTGTGAACTTTGAAATTACCTGTTTATTAATTTTGCTTCACCTCTTTGTACTTCGTAGAAATGCTTTTCTTTAAGAGACCTTTTCTTTTGGTAATTCTTGACTATTGTTGCATAGGACTTTTTTCAGGTGACACTGAACCAAAGACAGGGCAATCACTTCTCCCAGCTTCCCCAAATTTACCATGGTTTTTTACATTTTGCAGTACTGAATTTTTTTCCATAAAGTTTTCTTAATCCATTGAGAGTCATCATAATTTCCCACTGAGTGTATTAATGGGTTNGAGATGAATGTGAACATTGGATCACTGTTCTGCAAGGGACGCAGGAGAATCCTCCTGCCAGGACCCCCTTAGCACAGCTAGTGAATTCCATTTGTGGGTATGTACAGCCATATAACCTGTTGGATATTTGGAGACAATATGCAATCTATCCATGGCATTTATATAGCAAAGTCCGGGTCATACTTCTCACACACAGGAAATGTTTTACTCCTCTCAAGCTATAAGTGCTTTTATAAATTCTACAGGTGGTACCTACTAAGTTCAGGAAACCTGGATATAAAGGTGTATACCTAGCTAGAAATGTGAAACTGAAAATGCAACTGTGATGGAACTAGAAGATCTTTAAGGTCCTTTCCAATCCTAACCATTCTATGATTCTATGATTAGAAGAAAATACCTGTGACTTTCAGCAACCTTGTGAGATTTCAGTTAAATCTTGGTGCTCAGCTTACCCTGAAAACAGTCAGAGTATCCTTGTGAACTTTGAAATTACCTGTTTATTAATTTTGCTTCACCTCTTTGTACTTCGTAGAAATGCTTTTCTTTAAGAGACCTTTTCTTTTTTTATTTCTTGACTATTGTTGCATAGTACTTTTTTCAGGTGACACTGAACCGAAGACAGGGCAATCACTTCTCCCAGCTTCCCCAAATTTACCATGGTTTTTTACATTTTGCAGTACTGAATTTTTTTCCATAAAGTTTTCTTAATCCATTGAGAGTCATCATAATTTCCCACTGAGTGTATTAATGGGTTGTGATTGTTTAATTTTTCTATCTAGTGATGAACAAGCCTACTGTGATTGTGAGACCTGATGAGATCATTGTGAAAGAGCTTGTACTTACATCTGTTTTACTTTTAAGAAAGTGCACTCAACAGACGTGGAAATAAGAGGGTAAAATATATCTTGATCAGAGCTTTGCCCACAACAGATCACAGCAGTTTAGCCATAAGGCGGTGAGACATAATGGTTCAAAGGTAAGACTGTGAGCAAACTGCTTTTGTCTTGCCAATAGACTAACCTGATTAGCAGACCATTCTTTCATGTTTTGGGTGTAACATCTTAGAAATGAGACTTTTGGTCTCCTTTTCACTGAATTTCTACCAGTAGGAAGACAGGAATGGGTTGGCTTGTGCGCTTTCCACTGAGATATATGAGCACAAGTAAAGCTGGTTTGTCAGTTATTTCAGCTGGTATGGTCTCTCTGTGCTTTCTGTATCAAAAATAGGTGTTTATTACTTGAAACCCAGTAGAGAGCTGTCCTTTAATCATTTAACTGTGGGATCTGACATGTTATAAAATACACCTGTTAGGGACTGTGCTGGAATTCAATTAGCTCTCATGTGACTTGCAGCTGAACTAATGGGCTGAAAGGTTATAGTGGGTAAATATAAATTGATTCACAGTGAAGAGGTCTGGAGAAATGTAATGATTTCACTTTGTAAATTTTGGCCATACTTGAATAATCACATTGTTATTTTGCTTTAAGAAGACCATGACTAGAGTGATACTGTTTATGTATTTGGAATTTTCAAAACAAAAATGGTTTGGTTAATGCTTCTTGTGTTAAATGTCAGATGCTTCTGAGCAAGAAAAAAAAAATTGCTGCACTACAATACTTACAGTTTTATAAATGGTGACAACTTCTTTCCACTCACAGTTTACGTTATTTTTCATGTTTGACTAGTACAGCTAGACATAGAACAAATTCATTATGAAGCTTATTGTAACTTGTTATAAGAAAACAACAGTTTTAATTAACATGCTTGATATTCCTCTGTAATTACATTATAACAGTTTAATAATAAAATTTAATTTTAATTTATGGTATATCTACTGTAGAAAAGATTTTTTGATGTGTGCGTCCACTAGGGATTTTGCAGATTTCTTTCACTTCATGTTTTCATTTGACATTCTATAGCATGGTCTGGTATCGGCTGCACATTCCATTTCCTACGTTCCATTTCTTATGTTGAACTAACAGAACTTTTACTGGTTTACTAACATGAATGATCATAAAAGCTACACCTTGGATCAGTTTAATGTAATCTTTTAGAATCTTTCACATTTTGTAAGTTTTAGATTTTACATCTTGTAAATGCCATGTTTCAAAAACTCGAGCTTGGAAAATATGCTTGCATAGATCTACACAGTAAAGGTATAAAACCAGAATGTGAACAAGATAATACAAAAAGTGTTAGAAGTCTGTGTTAATACCTACACAATTTTCTTACCTTGTCCGATTTTTTCTAGTTCTCCATCTGTCAGGATTGAAGCTAACAAACTTTGGTCTCTTACTCCAACCCTTCTGCCTCCACAGGTCCTATAGTTGCATATTTTTTATGAGCTATTGTTTTCCTAATCCAGAAACCTGAGATACATTTTGCTTTTTGTAAAGCTTATGAACAGACCTTGTTCTAGAATGACCATTAAAGTTGACCTTGTTTTCAGGTAGGATTACAAATATAATTTGTTATAAGTAAATAAATATCGGCATGTAGAGATGTTTACTTTACGATGTATCAACTCGATGGTGACTTTGATTTTGCCCTTTTGGGAGGAACAGTGGGGAAGCTGGTGTAACATTGAGCTGCAGTCAAAGCCCTTTGTCAGCCCCTGCAAGCAGGGAGAGGAGACAGTTGGATCATTACCCTGCCTCCTAAGATGTATTTTCAATAAGCTTGTTCAAACAAACCACGAACTCATTTCAGATGAAACTTTCAAAATAAATTCAACCTGAGGCAGAGTCCTGGTACAGAGAATGTCAGCCTAATGAGCTGAAGTCTGCCAGAGTTGTAAGTGTACGAGAGAAACATTAGGTGTGCTTCTAAATGGGACAGGAGAAGTATAGAGGAATACCAGAAAACCATTAAGTGGACAGTTTCGTTACTGTGAGCGTCCAATATTGGTGGAGTTAATAGGTCTTGTTGTCCTTCCCGTGCCATCCTGTTTTTAGATTTGGATTTATTTTGACTTTTTTATTTTTTAGTACAAAGCTAAGCTGAAGGAGTAACCTTAGTAATTCTTAGAACGGGTATTGCTCACCATTTCTTTCTTTTGGATTTTTTTGTCATGTTTTCTTTCTGTATTTTTTCAAGTAAAAGATGCAACAAATTTTGACAGGCAAATAACTGTAAACTGTGGTTTAGTAGAATGAATGCATCTTTTATGAAGTTTTTAGTTCTTAAGCAAAACGTTGTTGTGTGCTTAAGCTGCCTCTAGTCAGTGCTTGGAGAGCTGCCACTCCCTGCTGGTTGCTGCTGTGGTTAGGAGCCTATGTGAGAATAAAGTTATCAGGTGGCTGGGTATAACATTAATTATATATCTTGAATATGTTTTAGCCCACAGCCTTGGAAGAACTGAGCTTACTTTTCTATTTGCAGGTTTCATAGCAGAATGTACATATATAAGTTTAAGAACTTTAAAAAAAATTACTTCAGTTTTAAAATTAATCAATGATCTTTTTCTAATAGATAACTTATTGTATTATTTAATCCATGGTGGACTCTGCAATTTTCTGTCTGGAGCACCAGCTGTTTATGATACAGGTGTCTTGTCTGTCTCGAGGCTGGTACCACACCATCTCAGGACATGGAGTCCCCTTAAACAACTCAGAGTATGAACAGCAAGACTATCTGACCCCATAACGACTAACCAGAGAGCTTTTTCTGAACTTGAATCAAACATCTTCCTAGGCTCTATCTTAATTCCTACTTAAACAGAGGGCTTAAAAAGAAAACATAGAATTAGAAAAGATCAGACAAGCAACTGTGCAGTCACTTTGATGACTGTGCAAGAATTCATAACAGAAGAAAGTTCAGGATGTTCACGTTCACAATAAAATGAATTTAATTTTATAACTGTGAGCCAGACATGCTACCTTGAAAACATGAAACACAAAAAAATCCTCTTTTTTTTATAACAGAATTTATTAAAGAATGACTGATGGATTACAAAATCAAAATAGACATCTTTCAGTACCTAGGAAGTATATTGATTAAAACTGAAAAACACAAGTCTTGTATTTCTGTTGTGAGAATGCTGTAAAATCAGTTTCGATATTCAAATTAATCTCCCCTCCATGGTCAGTGAAGATCTGGGAGATTTCCTTCTCCTTGCATATTCTTTTTCTTTCTTGATGGTCGTCTTTAGTTTGCACTAAGCTACTGGGAAGAGAAAGAAGCAGGAGTAGCTGCTTCTAGCTTACTCCAGTTTTAGCCAAAAGCAATGACAAGCTGCCACCCAAAGCGACGGGGCCAAAGGCAAGGCTAATCAGAAGGCAAAGCACACTGCAGCTCTACTCCTGGCAGTAAAGTGCACCTGGTTAAGGGGATATGTGCATGTCTGCAAGGTGCAGAAAGGCAGACTCTGGCAAGGGAAGCAGTAGCGAACATTTCACTGGAATGAAGTCAAGAGAAATAACTTCTTTTGGACACTGTGTTTGTTGTCAAGTCAGAGGTAGATTTCTGGGCAAAAAAGCTTGTTGTTCCTATTAGTTTCTGCAGAGTGCAGAGGAGCAGAGCATTGCCCGTTTTCTGTGACAGAAGAGAAAGGCACTGAATAAATGGTTGACTTACCTTGTCAGTTCATTCTCTGAACAAACTCAGATCAGCAAGACCTTGAATGCTCTTTGGTCAACTGAGCCAAAAAGGCAGCAGCTCCTTCCCAGGATTCAGGAGGGCTGGAAAGCCAGGGCGATGGCATCACGCCTTGTACTGCACCCTACAAACCAGCACGTGCGCAATGTGAGCCACGCTGACCGGGTGGCAGCAGGAGGGGGGTCCTCATATCTCGTAAGCCCAGCTCCCCAGCCAGGTGCTGGCACAGCACACACTGATCCTTCCTGCCCGCTCTCGGGCACAGGGCCCTGCTCCCCTCCAGCCCTCCCTGTGTGCTCCGGGGGCTTTGCTGCCCTTGGGCTCGCAGACTGACTAAGCTGCCTTCAGTCGGCAGTGCAGGAAGGCAGTTACACCGCTGTCAGACAGCGAGGGGAGAGCTCGCAGCAGCCGCGGTTTTCCAGGATATGCTCTTGGGCCGTGTCTTCAGAGGCTCTGGGGCAGGCCCTCATCTGGTGTAAATTGTCAGCCTTGCCGCAGTCCAGTCAGCAGAGAGCTGTCAAATTTGCACTGCCTGAGGACCTGTTTCTCCAGTGACAACCCTGCATGGTTGGGCCTGCTTTGTGTTAGGAGGTGACTGGCTTGACCTCTGGAGAGACCTCTGAGCGCAGCTCTCATTTTAGTCTCGGGAAAGTTTCTTTGAGGTTCCTATTAATGCTGCCACCAGGAGAAGCTGTGTCTGACTTCAGGGTAGGAACACATGTTCACCTTTTAAGTCCTCATCAGGGTTTCTAAGACAGCAGAAAAGTGGCAGGACCTTTTAATATCCAGCGGAGAGGATGGCTTAGCACCTGCCAAGTAGAAGCAGTTGACGTTGCTTGGGAAGGGAAACAAGCGTTGCTTTTGCTCACTCATCCTACCTCCCTCAGCAGACTGAACATAATAAATATAGTGGTAAGAAACAAATGGTCTCCCCTGCTGCTTTACTAGAAACTGGAGTGTCAAGTCTTCCTCTGCCAGATAAAAAATAGAGTGGGCAGGATGTGACAGGATTTCTAAAATAAGCTTTGCAGAAGGTAGAGTGCCTCACAACCAGGATATGAGCAAGAGGGTGGATAAGATCTGAGAGGGGCACGACAGTGTGATTGAAAGCCCTGGGGAGGAGTGGGAAGAGAAAAACCATGAGTGCTTGGTACAGAGCAAAGCATTTATGGTACCGCTTCAAGGGGCGTTTGTGGTTTATGAGATCTGCTGAGGCAGCTGATGGATGTGTATTAGTGTATTATCACAGTAACGGATTATGTTTTAATTCCCTGTAACGTGCCCAATCCTATGTAAAGCAAAGAAGCAAATTTGGCTCCTGTGCCAAACAGCAAGCTGGGTAACGGTTTTAAGGCATGCTCAGAAGGGTGACATGACTCCTCACCACACACCATGGTGTACACGAGTCCTGCACACAGCTCTGTGCCTCCCCTGTCCCATGGCTTCCTGCAAGAGCAAGGACACCTCCTGGGGAGGAGAAACACTCCTTCCCCTGTCCCTAGCAAATCCCATTAACAGAGAAAAAAAATGGGATTCCCTGGCTTCATCCTTTGGTTTAGAACCAGACAAGGAAATGGGCTGGAGCAGCCTCACAGGCTAAGGCAGATCCTCAACTGATGTAAGTAGTCAAAGTCCCACTGATTCCAGCTGAGCTGTAGTAATTTACCAAATAGAAGTAAAAATAGAGTGATGACACCTGTCCCTACAAGAAGAATCTCAATCTTTTCTTCCGTACATACACTCCAGGGATAGCCGCCATTTTTGGCAGAAATTATTGTGTAGGAGAACTGCTCTCTCCTAAGCTTTGGCAGGCAGCAACCAGACGAGCCATGGCAGAGGCGAAGCTGGTCACCACAGAGCATGCTTAAAGAGAAGTGAACAGAGAAGGAGTGCATTTGCTGTGACTGACAGCACTGTGTCAGTGTTGGGTTGAGACTGATGAGTATGCTCGGGGATCCTAGCAACGCAGTCCTGCTCAAAACTTTCTTAGTTATAAATGCATTAAAAGACAATCTCGGAGAAAAAGAGTCTGAGCTTAATCAATGATGTAGTATACACACCTACTAAGTGTTTTCAGAAGACTCAGAGGAACCAAATGATAGTGCAATTTTGACTGAGTAGCTGGTGTGTTACCAACAGCACCAAAATCAACAGGCATGGTTGATTTCGTATGGTTAAAGAGTAATTACAATATCAAAGGGTTTAGCAAAACACTCTCAGATCCCGTATAGCAAATGAGCAGTTGGTAACCTGCTGCCAACATTTGAATGAATTAAAATATCTAAAACCAATTTAGAGAAGCAGTGGTAAACAGCAATCCTAACTCATGTGTGGCTGTAGCAAAACTAGGTGTGGCCCTAGAAACTGCAGAGTGATCCCTTGAGCTGTCAGACATACCCCATGTATGAGCCAGAAAACAGCTATACAAGCGGCTTCTGTGCTGTGTGTTATTCAGCCAAGGAGAGGAGACAATGTCAGGTAGCAAAAGGCAGCTGTCTAGCTGGGTAAAGAAGTTACATTCTCTCAACATAGTGGAGCACTTGCATATCCACTCTGTGGTGGAAGTATTCCCCAAAAATTCTATATTGGTGTCCAACAGGGATTTACCGTTACCAAAAAGACACACTCTCTACCTGTATTTTCAAGGCTATCTGGACAGAATCAGTAAAAAGGGAAAGTATATGTGACAGCATAAAGCAAAATTCTTTTATTTTAACAGCCTCATTGGTTGTAGCTGGGGTGAGTGACTGGTAAGATGATCCTCTGGACACGTATTTTGGAAACTTTTTGGTCAACCACCATGCAGCTAGCAGATTTAGGGTCAGTAATTAAATTACCAAGGGCTTTTGTTTTGAAGTATGTGCTCCTCAATATATCTTTCAGGGCTAGCCATGTGCTGAGGGGTTTGTAACCAAACTGATTCGTTTTCTTGCTTTCAAAGGTCTCATTACAGGTTGCTGGCGACAGCAGCCAGCCCCCTGCATATTTCGGATGATGACATCATTCAGCAGAGGCTGAGCAGAGCAGGCAAGTCAGTCAATGAGTTGGTCAGGAGGAGTCAAAATGTACATTTCTTCCTTGAAAGCAGAGAGTTATAGTTGTTACAAAATGGTGGCGTGAAACTGTTATTTTGACCTTGGAGAGTTATTGGAGCTCAAGCAATTCTTTGCATAGATACTTTTTCACAGGAGCTGAAGTCGGGCTTTGAAAAGCAACAGGACATAATGCGGAGTTTTTGTGGGTTTTTCAGAGATGCAGGCTGCAGAAAGAATCATTGCTTCAGACTCTTAGTCAGAATATTTTGTGTAGCTCTCTTGGCTTTCTTACTGTTTAGCCAGTAGATTTTAGGCGTAGTGATTTAAATGTGGAGGACTTTTGTTTGGGGTACATGCTGTGGTTTATTCCTATGATTTGTTTGCCATCTTGCTAGGACTATGCTAAGAAAACTGTTGTGGGTTTGGTTTTGTTTTTCTTCTAAATTGCTTAATTAATTTTTTCTCCTGAAAATGTTGATATGTACTTACTAAATATGATGATCAGCTCCTCGGGTCAAAGGATGAGCTGAGGTCAATGGAGTTCGCACCAGCTGAGGATCTGGCCCCTGGCTTAAAAACAGGCAAAAGGAAATACCGTCCAAAGCTGACTTCTCTATTACAGTGCTTCAGCCTATGTGAAATGCTTTGAGGACATGATATTGGGTTTTGGTTTTTTTTTCAAGAGGATCAAATGAAAGAAATAAATAGGCATGCAAAGTCTACTTCCCAGGTTATTTGTGTTTTGGAGCTGTGTTGTGTCCTGCTGCAGAGTTTTTCCTTTTGCTTTGGTAAAACATCAGAGTGTAGAGGGTGACCCTATGCACTTGTTCCAGATGAGTGTAAACAGAAGATGATATTACTTGTCTGAATGAAGTGGACTATCCCATGGAGGAGAATAATAGCTGTCTCCTAGAGCTGTTTTTCTCAAAAAGACCAGTGAGAACTTGAAAGTTGAAAGACCCAGGAAGAGGGTGAAAGTTGATTACTTTAAGGATTAAACTGTTACCCTGGTGAAGTCAGCAAATAGTGTTTCTAAGCAATGATTTCAGTGTCTCTTGAGCACTGTGAATCTGAAGCATGCGACTGGGAATGTATTTCTTAAAGATATAAATATATTTTTTTAGTTTTTTAAAATGTTATTTGGTGGTTTGACTTCAATGAAATAAATTCTGGAATGTTATATAAAAATCAGTTTACACAGAGAATTTAATCCACACATGTGTTTTTAAAATATGTAAAAAGCTAGAAGTATGTCACTAAAAAAATTATACAGCTCTTAAATTTGCATAAAATTTCAAAGAATTGTGTTCTGCTAAAATGTACTTGCACTTGGTGTAGATTTTTCCCCACTTATCCTTCCTTGGAATTCCTCAGAAGAGGCAGAGGAAAGCACTGTTGCTCTGGTAGCGTTCCTGGTTAGGTAGGGAGCGATTTTACACCAAGTCTTGATTATTATTTCATCAAGCAAGTAGGTAGATATTAAAGGTTACCCAGATGGTTTATATATTACTATAATAATCTTGTTCATAGAAACTCTCACAAAGAAAATAATTAATCATAAACACACTGTGATCCCCCCAAAGCAATGACTGTTTTAAGTTGAAATCCCATAATGGCTATGACCTCTAACCCTGATGTAACTGTTTCTATCCTAGCTACTAAAGTGGCTGCTCATGAAAGGCCATCAAATACAGAAGTAAATGCAGAGGTTAACAAAGTTAGTGGACCAAACAAACTTGATACTGAGAATGAACTTTCACATGTAGCAAGAAAATAAACACCACTCTCCCAGACTGATCTACACAGGAGGTTTGAGATGCCAAAATATTAAACGTTATTAAGCACATAATCACCATTTTACAGATAAGTGTTTAGTCCGGGGGCTATCATCCTTTCATATTGATAAAAAGTCTTCACTGCAATTGAAAAAAAAAAAATTCATGCATTGGTGTGTTTTCATTGAGATAATTTTTGCTTTAGACTCCAGGAGAGCATTGGTAATTGGTTTGAGGAAGAGAAGGGATTGCAGTGAGATGTGTAAATATCAAGTGGTTTTTGTATGTGGCCCGGTTATTGGCAAATAACTTCATTTTTAAAGACCTCTCCAAGGTGTAATCTTTACATCACATTGTGCTTCAGGAGTCTGGTTTGTTAAGGGATTGTTATTCTTTCCAAGTTGTTCTGTTTCCCCACCATAGATGTGGAAAATGTAATTTAACTCTCTACTGCACCGTATACTTGGGAAGTTTTTTTTCTTCAGGAATACAGATTACTGTGTGATGCTTTGCTGGTTGAGTTCAGAGGGACAGGACTTTGTAGTCAGACAGCACCAAGCAAGCTTGCAAAGGAATAGACTGTGGGCAGGTCTGTACGTGGGATGTGCTGTTTACGCACTGGTAGCTAGAAAGGGCATCCTTCACATATACAAATAGCGATTTCTGTGGTCTTCGAGGAGCAGTGTGGGATTCAGTAATAGGAAATTTACAGCCCTCCCCTGTGCTGGCAGAGGAGACAGCCACCAACGCCAGGGTGTCAGTGGCTGCTGCCCCGACCTCCATCCTTTGGTGGGATCCAGCTGTCTCCGCTGGCCTCAGCACAGCTGCACCTCCTGCCTTGAAAATCACAATTCTGCCTCCTTACTCAGAAGTGGTGCTTAACATTAGAAGGAAATTTTTCACCAACGTGATTCTGTGAACATTCATGAGACTGCCAGGAAGCTAGTCCCAAAAGGGAGAACAAAAAAGGCAAGCTCTTTTTACAAGTTTTGTAAAGAAAAAAAGAACTTTTCCATTAATTTAATCATCTTGGTATCCTGAGCACCAGTCAGAAAATGACATTTTTTTGGGGTCACTGCAGAATAAATAATTCAGTGATGAAAAGAGAAAGAAATGTTGATTATACATAAACCTTGACAGTTGGGGAAACTATTTCGCTGGCCTACAAAGTCTTTTTTCAGGTAGATCAAAAAGAGTTATTTAGTTCTACACAATTTCCAGTTTTAACAACATTAAATACCTTTTCTCCAGTTAGATATCAGTCTTTGAAGATTTTGAAATTGTTATTCCTGAGGGGATGAGGATATTGAATAATTCCTACCAGTTATGAAACTCAATATTCTCCAGATGGTTATTGAGACAAGCCTTTATACACCATTGTAAAATGGGTTTAAAATATCCTGTGCTGTGATTGACTAAATAAGTCACATGGCTACTGCATGCAAGTTTGAACTTCTTTTTCAACTAAATGGCCTTATTAAAACCATAAACAAAAGTGGTACTTAAAGGCTGACTTTAAAGCAGCATCTATAAATTCTAACTTTATTATAGTACTGTTCTGTTATTTGTGCTAAAAAGACAAAAAACTAGGAAGGCTATCCTAGGTACAAAATGATGCCTTTAGTAATCGATTGGTTTAAAAAGATATAGTTCCATGTTTTTTCACAGTCCTCTAACTTTTTTTTCAAATAACTTAACAAAATTACAGGCATTCACAACCAAAGCAACATCAGGTCATGTCAGAACTTGAGGTGGCAAATGTGAAGGAGCAAAACCCTACAGTAAGGAGGAGTATGCCTTGAGAAACACTCTGGCTTCTTTTTCAGGAGAAAATTTGTGCCCTAAGCATCATTCTCCATAAAAGTCTCATGCTCACCTGTGGCCTAGTGTCCATTTGCGCTACAGTGGTAAAAGCTTTAGCAAAGACCCAGCAACCAATGCAATATGAACAAATAAACCCAGGAAGGGTGATCTTGTCACCTAACTAGACAAGGGAGCAAGAGTCTGGGTATTATGGATGGCAGTGGTTTTTTGGCCAGGTTGGCCTGGTGCAAGGTGGGAAGTGTGATTTCTTGTCTGCTAATGCTCTGCTCCTGCTTCTGCTGCCCACTGAGGGGTGCTTGCACCTCACTGGGCCAGGTGCAATCCCCCTGCTCTGTCTCCATTCCTTCCATTGCACAGACAGAGAATACAGCACAAGCCAGAGCAAATAGACCAGAAACAAGGCAATTCTGTGGGAGAAGCAAAAATATACTTGAGACCTCAGCTCACTAATCAGTGTGTACTCTGCAGTTTTCTGCACCTCAGGGGAATAACAACAGGCACCTTTCACTCTTTATCTCCTGTACCATAAAAACATGCCTACTAAAATACAGTTTTTTCTGTATTAATTAGGATGATGCTTCTGTAAGTTTTTTAACAGAAATGGTTGCATTTCAAAATGACTAAACTATGCCCTTAGGGTTTCCATGTTGTTCAAGAGCCCCAGTTTACAAAATTACCTGCACCAATTCAAATAAGCACACGATTCAGTTCAGGCATTCTTTGTTGCTGTTTATGGATCTTTTTTTTAGGGTGAGAAGCTACAAAGGTAAATTATAAGGGAAAAGGCTGTGTAAGTGCAGAGTGTTTTTAACATTGATAATAACTCTGTGGCATACTCCTAAAGCAAATGAAACCCCGGTATTTCCCTTGATGGGAGTAAATGCTTTTTCCTGTCACTTTTGCATTGCATATGGCTTATGAGAATGAAAGTGTTAGAGATTAGCATTAACAAAAAGAGTGTCAATAAAAAATATAGCTATGAGAAAACTGTTCAGGGATTTGTGTTTCTTTAAGCAGTATGTTTACGTGAAAGGGAAACAGGAAGATCCATAAAGTGGTTGAATCTGGTACTACACTTAAAATCAGGCTGCTGAGATTGTTTTAAGCGATCTTACTTTTTCCTCTTCAGCAAATATTCCAGTTGTAGCATAACTCAACTCACTTATCAACACTTATTTTTTTTTAGCTTATTTAGTGTACCTGGGTTTCAAAGTTTCAGTTTAATATTGCTAACAGTCTTAGTAAAAACCTCAGGATTAACAGTGTATTTGAACACCTGCAAAGTTCATTTAACAACTGGAATAGCGAATGCTGCAAAATTCAAAATACATTTAACATATTTGTAGCTTGAATGTTAACTACAGCTGCTTAATGTTGTTCAAGAAGTTTGGAAGGTACATATTTTATACATCCCAAGGAATAGCTGTGATTGATGTCTTTTCATGTCAACTGTTTGATTTCTGAAAGGCAGAACCAAAAATACAGCAGAAGGGGGCAAGTCTGAGAAGAGCTGCCAGGCCAGCAAACTTGGTTACTAAAAAAAAAAAATAATTCAAATTTGGCATGTTTCTGAATCTTAATTGAATTCAATAGGAAATTGGGGGGGCGGGGGGGAAGGGATGGGGACAAAAAATGAAGACAGAGAGAAAAAAATAATGAAAGCAGACAAAAATAGAGAAAATGGTTTATGGTTTCAATGATTACATTCATACTGATGAGCTGACCTATCCTTCAGCCACATGGAAGTCTAACAGTAATCTCACACACAGCTATGAATATTTGATGTACAGGTATTTTACTATCCCTCTACAGCTGGATTTTTTAAATAGATCATTCACAAATGTTTCAGAGGAGAACACTTTTCTATGGTTGTTGACACTGAAAATATAATTTTCTATACCAGACTCAATGATTAAGACAGATAGAATCATAGAATCATAGAATGGTTTGGGTTGGAAAGGACCTTAAAGATCATCAAGTTCCAACACCCCTGCCACGGGCAGGGACACCTCCCACTAGAGGACACCTTCCACTAGGTACATTACATTCACTTTTCTTTTTCCTTCTGAGGCACTGGTTCTCCTCGTATTTATACTAGCTGTGACTCTTACAGCTCAAAAGATTTTATTTGAGTTACTCATGATTCATTTGGGGGGAAGAAATAAAGCCTGTTAAACATTTATTTTCAATATTTGTAGATATAATGTATTTTTGTCCAGTTTTCAGCCAGTTCCAGTTTTAACCAAAACCATAACTATGCACAAATTCTTTAGCATTTAATTTTCTGGGAACGTTTGGTCTTCATCTCTTAACAGATACTGGAGTAACAGGCAGAGATGGAAAGCCTGCAAAGCAAACACATGCTGTTCCCTCTTCTCTTTAGTTTTACAGGAGATAATTCCTAAATTCTTTGCTAATTAACAAATGCCATAGACATTCAGCTGAATTTGCTGGCAACATAGGTATATATCTTAAATTCCTAGATTTCAAGCCTCCATCTAGAGTAAAAAAAAGTACTGTAGAGCTTTAAAAAATTAAAATAGCTATTCACATACACCTTTTAGGTCATGTGTATCTTGGGAAAACTGTTGAACAAGGATAAACTGAAGAGACAGTAGCATTCACATACCTTAGTCTAGACTTCGTGTCCAGTGCGAGTCAGCAACTCATCACTTAGAAGAAGCATGTGTGAACAAAGACAAACGTGGACAGCAGGAAGACTGAAATACCTTCTGGTGTGATCTTCATTGCATTTTAAGAGGACGTTTTACGAAGAACTGTGACTTTGGTGCCTCTTCAGCCTAGAGAACACTTGGGATAAAAATCTTCATCTCTTTCTATGATGAATCAGAATATTGTGTCCCATTTTAATAAACATGGGACTGATATGGGCATCACTCGTTCATAAGTACTTATTTTTTTAACTATAGCTCTTCAATATATTGGGAAAGTCAGGCACACTGAAAAAGCTCTAGACATTTCAAAATTCAGCATGCCAAGAGCTTAGTAACACAGATGGCTTAACCCCACGCTCCCCTCACTGTTTTCCCTGTGGAATACAATGTCCAGATCAATCTTACTATTCCGATACTCAAAGCCCAGTATGAATTTGGCTACAGTCAGATGACAAATCAACACTTCCCTTGAGAGCAGGACTTCCCACCAACAGCTATGCTTTTCTGGAAGAATTAAATTGTACACATTCCAGAGAGGTGTTTGAATGCAAACGCTAGGGGAAAAAAAAGGACAATTCAGAACAAAATCCAAAAAATAACTGTGTGATGCAGATTTGCACAGTAAAATCTGGATTGCATGAAGTGTTGAATAATTTGGCTTGAAATATTGAAAAATATAGCCAAAAACTCTTTAAAAGTAAGTCTGCAGCTTTACTTCAAACATACCATTCAAGCATGTATTTAATTACTTTTTCCAGGATCTTTTTTTGCCAGCATCTTGAATAATCAAGCTTTATATTCTTATTTTATATACCTAAACATACAGATGTCAAACACACCCATCTAACACATAGAACATTCAAGCTTTTTGGGGAGGACAAAAGGAGGATATACATTATAATGTTTTATATTTTTTATTTCTATTTTACTTTGGAGGTGGTTGGATAGCGACAGATTTATTTACTTTATTCTTTATGAAGTTTATAGAAGTTTTCTTCTGAGTAATAAGATAATTTAATAACATGTAGTCAGTACTCTAATTTTTCACAACTGGAATATACTAAAAACTGATACTTGCCATATGCTAATGCAAGGTCAGGTACATGTACAAGTGTGAGAATTTCCACTATATTAATTAGTAAAGTATATTCTTAGTAAAAAATATAGTAATAAAGCATAAATGGTACTTTAATAATTATTGAAAAAACCTTTTTAAGTTCCTGTCTAAATGAACATATTTTCACAATTTCTGCTTCCCCTGTCTGAGCTATAGCACACTGCCTAAATAGAGTTTTTGCTGCTTCTTCTCCTATCAATGACACTTACGGAATCTTCCTTTTTTGGCCCTAAATATGATACACATATCTAAAAGACCAAGGGAATAATTTATAGCTGCAAGTTACTCTTTGTAATTTATCTCAAAATCAGGTATATGACTATTAAATTCTATGTTAACTGTAATCAGGTTATTCCCTCACTTTTGAGGGCTTCAGTGCATTAGTGAACATTTTTCATGTAGTTGTCTTATTTTATTTGGAAGCTCAGTCTTTGAAGGACCTTTGCACTGAAACACCCCACCGGCCCTCTTCCAGCTGAAAACGTGCAAGTTCCACAATCTGGAACTAATTGTCCAGACACCATCTGGAGGTTGTGTTCCTTGATAGAAACTGCTGTAATCCTGTGGCTTTCAGAGCAGAAGTGGCATTTTACCATAGCCCAAAGTTCTCAAAATATTTCAAAAATGTTTCAAAATATTTCCAAATGTATCTGCCAGCTGGGAGCACTGTGAAAGTTGTCATGCCTGTGAACACTTACATGCAATACAGTCTGTTTCAGGTAAATGCTGTCTAAAATGAGAAGATGGGCAGGGCATTGGACAGACATACTTGAGATGGGATCAGTGTAGGTTAAAACTCCTGAGTCTGTTTGCATAGCGGTTCCAGGGAGTTGCTTCTTTCCACCTATTTTTAGCACATCTTTTTTTCTCAGGCAAAATGTGGAGGTTCTGTGGGTGGCTGATCCTTCCACAAGAACATTGCCCTAATTACATCCTGCCTTCTGGTATGTGAGGAACCCCCCCAAAATGGTGCTCTTCTCTAATTCCTGGACTTCCCTTTCGTTCAACAGGCCATTAATTTTTCAACAAGAAAAGCCTTTATGGGAATGGATTTGGCCATTAACAAATACCTTACATGACAGGTTTCCAACTTCAACTGTTTCAGCTACTTAAGGATTACTATGGGAAAGCAGCTAAGGACAATCAGTGGAAAACTTATTTAGAAAAATGAGGACCTCAGGATTTCTTGCATTATGTTTTGGATTGAGGAATTCGTTGCTTAGGAAAGAAAAGTATTGGAGCCTGGAACGGATGGTCTTTCCTGCCCAGGGCCTTAGTTGCTTATAACAATTTGGAGTTTTTCTGAGGATTACTTTGGTCCTTGTTAAACTCACAAACTGCTTATTATTTCTGAGTGGAACATTTAAACCTCAAGCCAGTGCCCACCAAATCTAGCTAAACGGTTTGCATTTTCTCTAATGGATTTTTGACCAGCTGCTTAATGGTTAGAGGAAAAGCCTGTTCTTCAGTACCATCTACTCAAATTTCAATTTTTGAATGCTTAAAACTTGATCAACCTAAACTCTGCTTTATCTAGAACAAAGCCTCTCAGTGAGAAGTAATTTCAGTTTAAAACACAATCTACAGCCCTTCAGTGGCTGGTCAGTCTGGAGGGGCAAAAAATTGCACAGGTGCTTTTCTCATACAGATTTCTCATATACAAAAATGTTCAAATCATTTGCATCCAGACTTTCAGAAAGTCAGCATGGAACACTGGAGTCCAAAAAGTGAATTTCTAGCAAATTTTGTCCATGGGAAAATTGGGTTTATGATGGAAATTATTTTATAAGTAACAATAACAGCAGCTGTTACTTATGTTGCTCCCCTAATAATAAAATCCTTTAGGAGTAATTAACCATGTTCAAATGTGAAAATGTTTCAGCCAAAACCAAAATTTCTTGTTTTACTGAGATTCCTTTTACCCCCAACTGATTTTGTATGATTAAATCTTTCCACAAGAAAATGTCTTAGAAGTGTTTTTGGTTGTTTATTTAAACTTTTTCATTTGTTCCCTCTCCATGCTCTCAGACACAAAGATTTGAATCAAGAATTACTGTATTATTATCAGCCACATGAAGCCAGAGAAATCTCTCCAAGAAGGCTAGGTGAAGGGTGTTTTGACATTTAACAGTGATCTTCGACAAGAGCTGTCCTTCTTGTTATAGCTTAGTCATTTATAAACAGATTTACTAGCATTGTCACTTTGACAGTATTCACTGTTCCTTTAACCATATTGTAGTGTTTTCATACTCATAACAGTTTTTCTCTTTACCAAAGCCGCTCTGTGTTTTTGTGGCAGCCAACTTTTTTATCCTACTTTCTCCCAGCAGTTCATCTTATTCAGCAGAACCCACAGCCCCACCTGTAGGTTCATCTGGGCTGAAGATACACCTAAAACTCCACATAGCAAAAAAGCAAATTTGAATTCTCCAAAGATTTTTGAATGATTCTTGAGATAAATGCAACACTGAAAATTTAACTAATTAAATAAATTTTCCTAAAAGAAACTTTGAAGAAGTTTGTAGCAGACTGCCAGCATTCAATCCATGTAAATATTTCTCAGCAATTCTCTAACTCTTCTACACTGTCAGCTTCTCCGACCAGTTAGTATCATAATGCTATAATCATGAAGGGAATATTCATATTTTTGTCAGCAATATGTTTAACCACTCTTGTCCTGTGAATTGAATTATTAAGATCTACTCTTTTTTTATGATCCTAGTGAGTGCAATGCATGAAAAATAAAGGTCTGTCACTCATCAGAATTTCCAGATGTAAAATTAGGTAGCCAATGTTCATTTGTAGCTTGTTAGAAGACAGAAACAATCTTAATTAACGCAGGGCTAGCTGGAACAATGTAATTCCTTCCTTCCTTCCTTCCTTCCTTCCTGCCTTCCTGCCTTCCTGCCTTTTACCTCCTTTCATGCCTTTATTTCTCATTCTCTCTCTCTTTCTCTTTTCCTGCCTTTCTCCCTTCTTTCTTTCCCCTTCCCCTTCTCCTTTCATTTTTTCTTTCCAGTGGTATATTCAAGGGGAAAGGCAGGTTAAGAGTCTACCTCTTCTGCTGTGAACAGTAAAAAATTTACTCACTTATATAGAATCATAAAATCATAGAATGGTTTGGGCTGGAAAGGACCTTTCAGATCATCTAGTTCCAACCTCTCTGCTATGGGCAGGGACACCCTCCACTAGACCAGGTTGCTCAAAGCCTCATCCAGCCTGGCTTTGAATACCTCCAGTGATGGGGCATCCACAGCTTCCCTGGGCAACCTGTTCCAGTGTCTCACCACCCTCACAGTAAAGAATTTCTTCCTAATATCTAATTTTGCCCTCTTTCAGTTTAAATCCATTATGCCTTGCCCTGTCACTCCATGCCCTTTTAAAAAGTCCCTCCCCATCCATCCTGTAGGTCCCCTTCAGGTACTGGAAGGCTGCTATAAGGTCGCCCCAGAGCCTTCTCTTCTCCAGGCTGAACAACCCCAACTTTCTCAGCCTGTCCTCACAGGGGGGGAGTGCTCCAACCCTCTGATCATCTTTGTGGCCCTCTTCTGGACCTGCTCCAACAGCTCAACGTCCTCCTTGTGTTGGGGGCCCCACAACTGAACACAGTACTCCAGGTAGGGACTCACAAGAGCAGAGTAGAGGGGGAGAATCACCTCCCTTGACCTGCTAGTCATGCTCCTCTTCATGCAGCCCAGGATCCAGTTGGCTTCTGGGCCACAATCACACATTGCTGGCTCATGTTCAGTTTTTCACCCGCCAACACCCCCAAATCCTTTTCCTCAAGTCTGCTTTCAATCCATTCTCTGCCCAGCCTGTGATTGTGCTTGGGATTGCCTTGACCCATGTGCAGAACCTTGCATTTGGATTTGTTGAACTTCATGGCCTGAAGTCCTGGACCACTTTACATTTACTCATTATTTCATTTCTACCAGCACCCCCACTTTTTCACTAATCATTTTCAACTTGCTTTTTCATCTTTGCTGTCTCATGACTCCTGTGCTCTCCTTTCCTTGGGAATGCTAAAAGACTTATCCAGTGACTAACTGCAAGATTTCTCATTTTTGTTTTGTGGGCTTGGATGTATTGGAACGTGAAGAAATAAAGTCTTTATCTCTGCTAATTTGGATTTAAATTAAGTAAGAATTGTCTGCTTCCTTTTATTCAAACTCTTTTCAAAGTAAGCCGGACTGTAAGACTAATAGAGAAAAAACTTACTCAAAATCCACATTGTGTTTTATGATCTTCACTTTATTTCTCCTAAGTGAGCAGTATGTTCTTTTACCTTGCTGAGCATGGTACAAAGCCACATGGACCACACAGGGAATACTCTCCAGGGATTCACTGCTGTGTGCTTGGTTCCTGGAGCTCAGCTGTATTGTCTGTGAGTACTCTGCAGCACAGGCAATAGTTTTATGAGCTTGTACCCATGCTCTGTGCCCTGTATTGAGACTCCATATGGCAATCTGATGTAGTGGATACCAAGCTTGCATTACCAGCACTTTTTTTTCAGTGACCACATAGGTTCAGATCACGGTATGATAGAGGCTTAACAGCCTCTAACAGGATTAATTTCTAAGGAGAGTTAGGCAAGCTAAGTCTGATAAACAAGACAACATTAACACAGTTTCAATTACAACTTCCAGAAGCATTCATCAAAAGTTGCTGAAATCCTGAAGAACTAAATCAAATTGAAAATTGCTTGTTCTGTTGTGCTTCATTACAGAAAAAACCTCCAATAGGCTTTGTTCGTTATGCCACAAAGGTTCATTATTTTTGCAGTGCAGTGGGCATGCATTTTCTAACCGAAGAATTTATTTTTCAGTCTCAGCATCTCAATTTTGACATTAGAAAAATATACAACCAAAATCTATAAGACTTTGATTAAATGTTGATACAGCTGATTCCAACACAGCCAAAGCCAGTGACCATACATAGAATCTAAACAACAGCTAGTAATTACAGTGTCAAAGGCATGTATACACTGTGTGTTATGTTTCATTGTCTGGCATGCAAATATAGACTTGGTTTCCTTTGCACTATTTCCAAAGTATAAAGAAAGCTAACCAGAGAGTTCTGTTTCGTTTACACAAAAGAACAAGGTCCAATCATGTTTGATAAGTTGCAAATTACTGGTAATACCACAAGTGTTGTTACAGCTGCTAAGAGTGGTCAGGAGGATGTACAAAATACAGCAATGGCATGAATCAAAAGAAAAAAGTCTAAACAATTTTGAATGATAGTGTATAATACTTCTAACTTTGACTCGGTGCAAGGTCTTGTCAACAGCATCTCAGGCAGTGGTGAGATACGCAGAGTAAATTGCCACGTATGTATGCGGTATTCTGTGCTTCAGCAGACTCCCCACTGACTTTGCTCCTAAGAGGAGCAGTCAGTGCAAAAGGGAAAGCAAGAGGAAATAAAACTCCAGAAATTGCACTTCTTCAGTAAAGGCATTTTTAAAGTTTTCAGCTTAGCAATTTGCTTGTGGAGATTTTCGCAGCTGAGTACATCCCTCTTATTGCATCTATAAATATGGTACATTTGTCAAGTCCTTCAGGTAGAACTCAACTGTTTTCTGCAGAACGTGGACATCAAAAGCATCGCGTGCAGTGGAACAGGTCTCAGAAAAGGGGCGTGAGTTGGGATGTTGTGTAAAAAGTGTGTGCAATATGAATCCAAGATTTGCCCTTTCTGTCTTCGCATTCTTGACACAACAAAGTTCCATTGCATAGGGAAACCTGAACTATTATCTTGCTTTGTTCTGTAGCTGACTTTCCAGGAAAAGTGCTGTGGGAATAAAGTCGCTGGAATCCAGAAGTCACTCTGCGAATGAGACAGAAGAGCTGCTGCTCTGTGGGTCAATGCCCATCTCCTTTCAGAGTGAGTTAGCCTCCTTCTCTGTGATTACGTGGGCTTCCCCTTCCTGCTATTGGAAGGCTATTAGGAAGGCAGGCAGGCAGGCAGGAAGGAAGGAAGGAAAGAAGGAAGGAAGAAAAGACGGAAGGAAGGAAGGAATTCTGAAAAATAGCACTAAGAAAACCTATGCCTGCATCAAAGTGAGCGTAGAGTTTCTATAGGCCCTGCTAATTAGAATCAGGACAATACAAGGAAATCACTGGTTTTTATGAGGCAGAGAGTGACAAACTTTCCCTATTACAGAAATAAAATTAGAAGACTGACAAGCATAAGAACTAGAGAATGAATAGCGGAAAAGCAAGCTAACATGTCACCTATCCTTAATAATTTATGATTTTTAAATCTTTCTCAATATTGAGGGGCACGGAGGGCACAATGCCTGTTTCTAAATATGAGAGGTTGGCAACCCTGTGAATGCATCCCAGGAGTACTGGGTATTATTCATACATCAGATGACTGTGATACTCCTAAACCTTCAAGTAGTTACAATGCACAGGACTCTCCAGTTTTAAGCAAACTTCTGTAGTCCTCCTCTTCTGTCAGGATGTGCTCCACAACTGGAACAGCTTGGGCTGGGTTAGCCCCCTGGGAAAATCCTAGTTTACAAAACCCTGTTTAGAAAAATCAAATCTATTTAAAGGCATTATATTATAAACATCAACTCCCTAATGAGCTGTAGTGAAATGGCTATAACTTGCAAAGTTCAAATGATTTAGCCATTTTCTGCAATGTATTATTTTAATTTAATCTGCATCACAAGGACTGTAAAGAGTCCAGCTGTTCAAAGTGAGTCTTAAAGATTCCTGCCAAAGCTAAGCAAAGGCTTATCCAATTGTTCCCTTCTTTACCGTGTTTGGTTAAAGACTTATTAATTGATAGATTAAATGCTTCCTAAGTTAAAAAAAGAGGCAAGTTAACATTTTTAACAGAAATGGAGATACTAAGAAAGACTGTGTTTATAAAATAGGCAGTTAAAGGTCACAGAACTACTAGGAAAGAAAGAAAGAAGGAAAGAAAGAAAAAAACAAGGAAGGAGAAAAGGAAGGAAAAAGAAATCCACCAAATATTCACGTTTGTGCCCTGGCACAGTAGAACAATCTGTGCTTTCACATTCAGATCTTCGTGCCTTTGGGACCAAGGGTGTACCCGGAGGATGCGATTAGGCTCTCTCACACCTACTTTACAATCTGCTAGCCGCAGCACACTTTCTTCTCGCTTATACCTGCACAAGAGGCAGTACAGTCTCTTTGTATGGAGATTAACTTCTACTATGCTGAGCTCTTTCTAGGAGGTGTTTGAGAAACCCTATCTATCATCTTTGTCTAGAAGCAGGCCTGGAGGAAGTGAAGGAGGACACACAGATACTCCTTGAAGAAATGTCGTGTTATATGGAGAATGGACTGATGACTAATAGGCTTTTTCTATAATTCTTTCAGAGACCATTCTTCTGTTAAATGCAGGCCTTGATTTGCCTCAGGTTAGCTTTAAGTAATGGAAATACTCACTTTTGAGAGATTTATTAACTAATTCTGTAATAAAAAGGTAGACTATAACAACAGCACTCTGTACCTGCACATTGATTACCTGCTCATTTCAACACTTAACTTTCAGCATGCAGAAAATGGAAATCTGTACCTGTTAGAGGATTCAGGATTTTGGTCTGGTCAAAATCACTTCACATGTTTAAACATTAAAAAGTAATATTCTGAAATGTGTAAATGCTAAAACCACAACTTCCACGTAATAATGGGGAATAAATATAACAAACCTCGGCTGTTTAATAAATGAAATGGTATAATGTTAACTGGAAGAGGTGGATTACATTAATTTATCTGCTTCCTATTTTAAGGAATTATTGTAAAAACATTGTATGCTGGTGGGTTTTAGAATGCCCTTTTCAAAAATAAGGACACAATTTTGACTTTTTATTTTGACTTATTAGAAAAGAAAGATTTGGTTTGTGCAAATATTCCATCTGCTTATGATGGGGAAGTGGAACTAGTATACAGGCTCAAATAGTAAACTTTGGGAGAAGATAGGTCAGTTAAAGAAGTGATGCTGTAAAAATTTTTCAGCTCAATTGAAAACCTTGTAACAGGGCCCCATCGTGAAGGCAAATACCACTGTACAGCTCAACAACATGTGCAGTTCAGAAATGACACTGTCAGGCATATTACATATCAGTACTGATTTGAGGGCCAGATTGCAGGCTATAGCTCAGGAGCACTCGAAGCCATTCCAGCTACAGGGCACAAAGGCAGCTTTAAGCCAAGTTTGCACTCTCCCTACACTAATGCTTAGGAGACCTCTTTCCAAATTTTCCTCTTGGCATACTTTAAAATATTCGGAGGGGTTGACAGCTCTACAAGACGAGCCAGAGCCCAGGGATGAGTTGTGCATGAGAAAACCTGAGGCAAACTCTATCCTTCAGTTGCAAGTTAGCTTTAAAACCACTCTATTACATCATGAATTCGGTAACACTGTAGCATTTGGAATGACTTTGCCTATAATGATTTTAAAATTGAGGATTCCTCTACCCACTCTTCCAGTGACTTGCCAAGCAGAAATTGGTATAGATCTGCAAGGACAGAGAAGGACAAAGGTACCTCAGTGTACCTGAGATTCAGACTGGAGGTCTAGACATTAGGAAGGTTGGGTATTGCATGGTTCTTCCTGTCAGTGTGATTAACTTCTTGCTTTCAAGAAGACTATATTCACACTTTCCAAGGCAAAACTGGACTGTATACTTCACTGCAGCGTTCCATCAAAATACAGGAGCTCAATTTTAAAGAGCTTGCTTGGTTACACGAACAGAAGTTGGTGTTCTTTATTTATAATACCTGGCTTTTCCTGCATAAATTTAGCCCATGCAGTGTTCCACAGCTACTAGTACTTGAGCCAGTTCTGGTGCAGTGTAATATAATATAGACTTTCAGATGATAAGAGCCTCTGCAACCTGCTTCCACCTGATGTAAATGAATGTATTTTCACTGAGGTAAATTAACAAATAAACCCCTTAGCTTGTGAGTTGAGCTACAGTGCTTTGTCCAGGCAATCATTCTTTACTTCTATCTTTGGTTAGAATCAGGCAGTGCTAATGAGATTATAGCCTGGGGATTAGGAAATGCCTTTTCAGAAAGGTACGCTGAATTGAAGAGAGATGACTGACGTGGTAACCATACACAATGTCAGTGGAACACACTAACTTAGTCAGATTAATGAACTGTAGACCACTCGACGTGTGCTCCAGATAACATTGTGCAATAGCAGTGGCCATAGAGAAACCAGTACATCTAAACCAGCAAAGTGAGGCGTTGGTGTCTGATTTGTGGTGCGCAGTTACAGGCATGTTCATACTTTACTCAAGTGCAGACATACAAACAAATATTAATCACGGTTTTTTGTTATCTCTTCCTGTAAATACACTGTCTCTTGTTTCTTTTTCCTGCAACTGGACAAATTTAACTTGATCCTCCCGGGAAAAAGATGTTTGCTATGCTCTTTTTCATTTCCCATCTGGTCTGTTTTTTTGCAATACAACTGCCTGGATGCTTATTCAGTTACACAGATTAGAAGTGGCTAATAATTATGAGTTAAGAAAACTCGAGATTTCATGTCACTGTTCTCTGGTACAAATGGTTTGGGAACTAGTGAGAATGGAGATTTTGATAGTTCAGATTAAAACCGGAAGCAGAAAATTAGGATCAAAGAGTCTATAAGTGAGCTGTATCAGTTTATAGTAGTTGAGGAGTTTGCTTCTGAGTTCCTGAAGTCTCCCAGTCTCAGGGAGAAATGAATACGTACTTCCAGTACTTCATGAAAAGGATAGCAAACTCAATAGGACTTAGCATGACAAAGGTGTGAAAAGAACTTCTAAGAAGCAACGTACAAGGATAATGAAAACCAAAGCAATGTTTCCCATGGGGAGAAGGTACAGTTAAAACAAGATCACACTATAGGATGTAACCAAGTGAAGTTAAAGATAAAATAGTTTCTTCCTCTCCCTAACATCAGGTTTGGCTGAGGTGAAACACATTTGAATTATTGTAATGATTGGCATGATTGTCACCCTCCTGAGAGCACAGCGGGAGAGCAACTATCCTACCTCTCCATTTGGCCATGACTTCAGAAGTGTTGTAGCTGGTGGAGTTATTAATCTGATTATCCTTTAATCACCGAGGTGACCCAGTAAAGTAATCTATTGACCCTGTCCTGTTGGTCCTTTCAGTCTACGCTATCATTGCATTTCCAGCATTGTCCACATAGTCCATGCTTGCCCATCATTTGCAGTGAACCCCTCCCTGCTGCGAGGTGCTTCCTGCATGTACTAATGCATGGTGAGCTGTTCTGGGACTTACCTCTGCGATTCACTCACTCACTCACTTACTATCATCACCAGCACAGCTTAGGGCTTTGTGAAAGTCTTGATGAAATTGCCCTTAGCTACAACCCAGCTGTAATTCACTTAGTAAACAGAGTAAGTGTGCAAGAGACAGGGCATGTGTTAAGTTTACAATTCTCTTCAGCGGTTCTAGCACTTTTTAGGACTGATAAACACTGCCATTTACCCTGTCAAAACAGTTCTTGTGTTTTGAGCTTCTTGAATCTTGTGGCCAGAATTTCATAGTGTTAATATTCTCTGAAATACAAATGCCAAACTAACAGCTGCTGAGTTAAGACAGGAATAATTTGCTAGTGATACAGAGTAAGGATTATAAACTGTAGGAGGAAACGTAATCATGGTTAAACAAAGTATTTTGGTTTTGCAGGGTTAAGTTTATGAAGGATTTCTCATATGGGACCACCAAACTCACCTGTATCCATTCAGTAGATGACATGCATCAGGATTGTTTGAAAAGGAAGACTAAGCAGAAGTAATTTTAAAAGAGACTGTCCACCAGCTGTGCCTACCATGAGTGGCAGGATGATCCTGAAGACAAGCTAAAACAGTGGCAATTCTTGTGCTGTGAAACTGCCCTTGCAGCTGGCTCAGGGACCACCTTCAGTACACCCTTAAAGCAGCTCTGCAGACCATGCTCACTTGCAGCATGGAGGGCTCAAAACCTCCATCCATTCCAGCTACTGCTGAGGTGCCAATACTGGGACAAGTACAACTTCGGGCTTCCTCTTGCCCAGAGTCCCTCAGGATTGCAGTCACCCTGTCTCTCTCCGCACACATAGCAGAGGCAGCCAGCACTGTGTCTCCAAAAACTGGTGCTGTATTTACCCCAGAAATTCTTGACGTTCTACCAGGACAGTGTAAAGAAGCCATAGTTCAAATTTATGAGAAAGCACTTAGTTTTGCATGTGTTCTGAAAGTCTTGTGTTCTCTGCCTTCATCTAAAGTTATTAAAAATACTGAAGTGGGTGATTCAGCATCCTTCCTAACCCATATGAGACACAGATGCCCTTGCAGGCCTTGCCCCTGGAAGGTACATGCTACAGGAAAGGGATGGAAAAGACGCAGCCAACAGACCAGATGAAGGCTGAATCAAGGTATTGGGGTGGACTTTCTACAGGGAAGCAGACTTATGGCTGCCTGCCAGGATGCTTGTATCAGGGAACTGATTCCAAAGAAGACTGCCTCTATTCTTCAAAAAGACCTGCTCAAACGAGTTTTGAAAATAAATTAGAAACACAATACTGCAGTATGCAGAGCTGGTGTAAACCTTCAGTGTCAGCTGATTTTGTTGAATGCATAGTGAAAACAAGAAAGAAAAAAAGACTTGATAGTTAACATCTACTGAAAAATAAATAATTGACAAGTAATTTGAGCCAGCGTAACTTTACTGAGCAGGAAAGCAGGAAAAGTCTTTATTTGCCAAACCAAATCTTTCAAAATCTGATAATGTTTAGGAAATAAACAGCTCAATCAACAGACATGAAAAAGTTCAGGCAATTTCCTTTCCTGAGATCATAGAAGCAAAGAATCATAGACTGGCTTAGGCTGGAAAGGACCTTAGAGATCTCAATCCACTCTCCGTCCAGCCTGTATTTATGCTTGGGATTGCCTCCACCCATGTGCAGGACCTTGCACTTGGCTTTGTTGAACTTCATGAGGTTGTCATGGGCCTACCTCTCAAGCTTGTCCAGGTCCCTTTGGATGGCATCCCTTCCTTCTAACACATAGACTGCCCCACACATCTTGGTGTTGTTTGCAAGCCTGCTGAGGGTGCGCTCGATCCCACTGTCCACATTGCCGACAAAGATGTTAACAGCACCGGTCCCAGTACTGATCCCTGAGGAGCACCACTTGTCACTGATCTCCATTCAGACATTGAGCCATTGGCTGCAACTCTCTAAGTGTGACCGTCCAGCTAATTTCTTATTCAGCAGGTGGTCCACCCATCAAATCCATATTTTTCCAATTTGGCCACCAGGATGTCATGTAGGAGAGCGTCAAATGTTTTGCAGAAGTCCAGGTAGATGACGTCAGTTGCTCTTCTTTTGTCCAGTGATACCATAACTCCATCATAAAAGGCCACNTGGGAAGTTCACCAGACTTCCATGACCTTTCAAATATGATGGTTAATGGCCTGGCAACTTCATCCACTAGTTCCCTCAGGACCTGTGGATGGGTCTCATCTGGTCCCATGGACTTGTGCACCTTCAGGTTCTTTAGATGTTCTCAAACTTGATCTTCACTTAAGATGTGCAGATCTTCCTTCTCCAAGTTCTTACTTTCACTTTCTGCAACTTGGGTGGAGTGACCAGAGCCCTTGGCGGTGAAGACCGAGGCAAAGAAGTCATTGAATGCCTCAGCCTTCTCCACATCCCCCATGGACAGGTCTCTAGTTTCTTTCCAGAGAGGACTGACATCTTCCCTAGTCTTCCTTTATCACCGATGTACTTGCAGAAGTTCTTCTTGTTCCCCTTCATGTCCCTGGATAGATTTAATTCTCTCTGGGCTTCCGCTTTCCTAACCTGATCCCTGGCTGCTTGGACAGCCTCTCTGTGTACCTCCCAGCTAACCCATTCTTGCTTCCACTCCCTATATATTTTCTTTTTGTGCCTGAGTAAGTCCAGGAGCTCCTTGTTCATCCACTGGGGCCTCCTGGCATTCTTGCCTGCCTTCCTCTTTCTTGGGATGCACTGCTCCTGTGCTTGGAGGAGATGGCCCTTGAATATGACCAGCTTTCTTGGGCCACTGTTCCCTCCAGGACTTTGTCCCTCTACACTCTGCCAAGCAGATCCCTGAAGATGTCGAAGTCCACTCTCTTGAAGTCCAGAGTAGTGAGCTTGCTACTCACCCTCTTTGACCCCCTAAGGATCTTGAACTCAACCATTTCATGGTCACTGTAGCCATGGCTGCCCTTGATCTTCACATTACTCACCAGCCCATCCTCGTTGGTAAGGACAAGGTCCAGCACAGCACCTTTTCTCACAGGTTCCTGTACCACTTGGAAGAGGGACTTGTCATTGATGCATTCCAGGAACCTCTTCGATTGCTGGTGTCCTGCTGTGTTGTCCTGCCAGCAGATATCGGGTGGTTGAAGTCCCCCATGAGGACCATCATGAGACGATGTTGGGAAACGTCAAGCAGAGCCACACAAGGTGCTGCAGTTGTGAAAAGACATCCCATAGGACATTCTCATGCTCTGGTTGCTCTTAGAGAAACATGGAGACCATGAATGGGCATATATAGTGTACATCTCGTCCCCACACAGTTAGCTGTTCGGCATCTGCATTGTTGAACCAAAGGCTTTGACTTCGTCTCTGCATTTTTACATGAGATGAGATATTTATCCCGTTGTGAAGTTGATGCTGTAATCTGTTACTTCTAATTAGTTAACTCAATTGTAAATTACATGATAAAAACGATGATTGAAGTTAATTGAAGACAGTATCCTTTACTACTGTATGAATCAGCAACGGAGGAATCAGAAGGGATTCCGGTTCTAATTAAGGTCTGATTTTGGCTAAAGGCTTTTAATATATATATATTTTTTTACTTTAAATTCTTGCCAGCACCTGTTAGAGAACAGAAGAGACTAAAACCACATTCTAAAACTCTTTAATCAGTGAATAAACTAGCAAAAAGACGTGAAGTCCTGAAATCACTCTCCAATCAGAATATCTGTTACTAGTGAAGCAGAACTATTTACCCTTGCCTCAGGCTCAGGAGGAAGAGGAAACCTTCTGGTCTTGTCTTTTTCCTGGACATGACCGTGATCAAAGAAAGAATATATTATTTAGTTTTCCTGAGTCCTCCTGGAAAAATAAAGAAGTCTGGTTTTCAAAATATGGCATGAAATTGTTACCTTATATGTTTGCCAGTGCAGATCAGAATTTAGAACTGCAAATTTTAAGGGAAGGAAATGGCATGAAGCAGAGTAAAGAGAGCAAGTTAAAGGACCACTATTTTCTTCTCCTGTGCCATTTAACATTTTGATTTTTTTTCACATCCTCATTTTTCTTGTAGTGTTTGTAAAAAGCATGCAAAACACTGGATTTAATAATCTCCATGTTTTTAGATTTTATTGGGTGAATCCTGGCCCCATAGTTATAGGAACTGAAAAGTTACTGGAATTGGAAGTACAACTTCCCTGTCCTCTTTGTCCTGTTAATTAAAGGTGAAGCGTTGGATATCAGGAAAACAACCTCTCTGTTATGTTGGAGCAATTAATTCCTAAATCAAAATGTACCTTTTTTTTTGCATAAGAAAACTGAAAGACACCTTTGAGGTTGCATTTCTCTAGAGAGAATTATGTTTGACTTAAAAATCCTTACATATAGATTCTGAGGCTTATCAGATGACAAACAATAATACAATCTCCATCACACCATGCTTCATATGTGAAGGAGAAATTTCAAAACCAGAACAATATAAGATTATATACTGCAAGCCATTAAACAGGGCCTTTTGGCATGCAATTATAGACGAACTAACTGCATCCAAACAGCTAGAGTGGAAGGAAAATAGATACCAAAGGATTCATTACAATAAAGCAGGATGCAGAGACATTTGTTACTCCACGGGGTCTAGTGAAAGCCTACAGTATATCTCTGCACAATTGTTCTCAGGACCTTTTGTTATTTTGTTTTATAAATCCTGGGTGCTGTTCAGATCCAGAGGTTTTGGAGAAAGGAGCCTGTAAGCAGATAGATAATCACAAGACAAATTCAGCTTTAACTTCATGTATGTTGTGCTCCATGGTATTTACAATAGCAACAATCTATTTTCATGACAGCATGTTTATGTAAATCCAAAGAGATAAACTTTCTCAGCTATTTATAAATCAGATGCTTACATTATGATCTCCTGCCAGTAACTGTGGTTGCTATTGAACTCTGCTGTGTTCAGTTTAACAAATTTCTTTGTTACTGTAGTGCCAAAGGTGAGAAAAATATACTGGAATTCTGTAGAGAAGATGCAATAGCTCTTTGTGTCAGTGATGTCCTGACACTGTCAGGGTAGAAGTAAGTCAAATACCTTAGTTTGAACACAGTTAGGAGCCAATACTCACAAATTCTGTCTCAGATCAGCCACCAACTTGCTGTGTGGTCATGGAAGAGAGTTTTGCCTTGACATTACCTCTCCTCTCTTCAAGAGTCTGGTGATTGCCTGTTGGATAATATATGATATACTTAAGAGAACTGTAATTTGTATTTTCCCTGTTTTCTTAATTTATTTTTGCTACTCATCATACAGTTATTAGAATTATTAACAGGAAGCAAGATGGGTTTCACAGCCTTCAGGAAACATATCGCAACAAGAGAGGAAAACCAGCTTTGCTCTTCAGAGTACCCTTGATTTTGAAGGAGCTCAGCAATGCTTGGCATAAGTGAATAACTTATGATTAATTGTTTCTATGTTGAATAACACTTTATTTTAATTCCCGCAACTTGTCTGTGAGTGGATCACAGATATCCTAATGGGACTGTTGGGAGTTTTTTTGCTGAGCAGTTTGCAGAATTCTTGGACTGTTTCTCATTTCTGAGCAGTACATTTCAAACCCTTTAAACAGAAACTTTGAGATCTTTTATCATGTGTTCGTAAGGATATAAGACAACCATATTTGAGGCTACAGGTCCATTTAGTTCAGCGGCCAGTCGTTCACAGCAGCCAAAAGTGGATAATTCCTAAAGCATGTAAGAGGAGAGAAAGCATATTCACTAGGATCTGCTCACAGCTTCCAACAGTGAGCAGTGAGGGGACTCAGGTACGTATCTTTATGGATGACAGCTACCATACAAATCATACCTGGCATTTTTATCCAGGCTATCCAGTAGTTATCACATGTAAAAGTGTAAAGTGTGAGGAAGAGAAAGATCTGTGTAGTGTTAAGCCATAAGGGCAGTGTACATCCAGGAGCTAGTACATACAGATTGTTACAAAGACCCTTTTCTTTGTTAACCACCTGGAAAGCTTAACTCATCCTCCCTCCCCATACACACAGACAGAGATATACTCAAACACAGATTCTAACCTTTTGAATCTCTCTCCCCCACACTTTAACAGAAAAAGACATTGAAGTTTTAGAGACTAAGAGAAGTAAATGTAGAAAAACCCTGCAGAAATATATGCTATTGCAATCTCAATGGAAATAGGGTAGCCACAACGCAGAAAGTCCTGTATCTTCAATAACATAGGCAGTGAGAGTGCAAACACATTAACTAAATACTGTTCATAAGCCAGTACCTCAGACTACACAGTAAGATTGCTTTAAAAGCAGGTCACAGCTGGATCAGTACATAGACATAGGTAAGGAGGGAGGATATGGCCCATTTTTTAAGTATTCTCGTGTTTCAGTAACTTACAACTGGTCACTGAAACTTCTCAGAGCTGAGTCTGGGGCTGGGGCATGACTTTTGCTGGTGCTCAAATTGCCAGATAGGCTAAGCTAAGTTCTGAGCACTGGAAATCTCCAGTGTCCTTTGTGCTATGCTCAAATTTCTCAACATTCCCCGTGCATCCAGCAGTCTTCTCAAAATCTTCCATCAACAACCCACACATATCACCTCTTCACTTCAGATACAGAGAAAAGGGATCCTTCCTTCCCTCCAAAATACCCTCGCAGCTATTAAAAGATACACTAACTGCTGCTGTTTGTACTTCCCTTTAATCTGCTGCTTCACTTTCAACTTTGCAAACATCTGTATTAAACATAAAACCGATAACTCGTCTCCTGAACATTGTTCATCTTCTGTAGCTCAAAAAGAACAGTTCTAATACAAAAGGAATGATTGTGCCTTAGAAGATTATTTCCTATCACACATCTAAAGGTGAGGAGAAAGAGGGAGCATGGAGCCAAGGATTAAAATACCAACATTTCTCTCTTTCTGGGTGCCAAGCTTATTGACACCTGTATTGATAAACGTAGAGTACCTTTAAATGTAACCAGAAGATTGTATAAGGAAACTCTCTCCCTTAACTCTGGTGTATGACAGACTACATGCTCTGCCTTTGGACATGTATGGCCCAGCTCTTCACAGCCCAGTGTAAAAGCAAGGACTAGATTTTATTTGAAAAAAAAAAATGCTAAGATATGCAAGGGAGGGGGAGTTTGCAAATTAACTTTTCCATTTCTTTAGTGGTACAAGGACTAGTGGCTGGGTCTCCCTCTTTTCCATGTGCTGCCCAAGAATGTATATGGAAGTACAAAGAGTTTTCCCGAGTGCTACAGCACTAACGTGATGAAGTGTGGGGGGCCTGATGTCCAGTACTAGTTCTGCCCTTGGTCTGGTGGGTGTCTCTGAACAAGCCATTTCAGTTCACGATGTCTTAGTTTTCCCATTTCTAACATGAGGACAGTAAGATACTGCTTGCAAAGTTCCTTAAACACACTCATAACAGGAGAAGATATTCTAAAGGTTGCGTGTTCATGTCTGGCTTTTATGAACTAAACACTGCAAGAAAGGCTGAAATGTGGTTTTAAGCAACAATAGAATTAATTGACAGACTGCTTACATGCAAGACAGAGATGCAAATAAATTCTGTGTAATTTAAATAATATTTTATCTGCATTTCAAAATTTTCTACTGTTGTCTTCCATTGGCATTGACATAATTAGCGTTATCAAATTATTCTGATTGGCACACTTAGTAAATCATGAACTATGAAATGTGAACCATCTTTTGGGAACAATCTATCTGTTAGTATTTCCAATTATGAGACCAGAGTATGCCAGAAACAAATAGAAAATTATTGCAATCAGATCCTTCAAAATTGTGTTAGACTTTTTAATGAACATTTTAACGTTACATGAAATTACTGTAAGTTTGAAAAGTGTTGAGTGGCATTGGATTACTTTAGTTCTATTAAGCACAGATTAAACACTTTGAAGACTTTTCCCCTGTACTGAAATACTGTGACTGTGAACATGTAATTATAAAATCTTAAATAATGATGATGAATCATAATACTGATATTTTTATTGAAAATAGCATTTGATGGCTCATAAATATTTTGAAAAGTCATAACTGGTTAGTCAAAACTGACCTATGTGCAATATAATTTCTCTACAACTGTCGAACTCATGTTACAAGTTTGTCTTAGACTGCTCCAAAATATTGTAAATGTTTTTCAAACTACAAGTTTTAGCCTTATTCAGAATGCCCAGGAAACCAGACCTTAGCAATGTGCTAGTGCCTTATGTGATGACATGGGATGAGCATGGGATGCCCACCTCAGAGGGACACATGGCAAACTTTTAGTTACTACTTTCTCACCAAGGAACATACAGCAGTTCTCATTACCCAAGAGATTAGGAGAAATTCTCTGTGAAGTTACACACACATATATGTAATCCTCTCCAAACCTAAATGACTGTTGTATTTCTAAGAGTTATGAATAGAGACTCTCATACTACAAATGTATATGCTTGTCTTCCTCTACAAGTCTGACTTAACGATGTCTACAAAACTTGAACTCCATTTAGCCTTCCAGTATGAAGCGGGTAGGCATGTGTGTGTATTGTCATGAGACTGTCAAAGATTTAGTTTCATTTGACAAAGTTTTATTTTTGAAAAGAGAAGAGAGTGTATTGCATATCATTGGCCAGTCTGGGTGCTGTCGAAGGAAAAATGAAATATTTCAAAACAGAAACATCAAAAGACTTTGAAACAAAAACAGTTTCTTGGTTTCTCCTAATCTTGGGTATACAACTGATTCTAAATTATGTATGAAATGAGTAATCCCTGACTAGATTACAACTAGTGCATGCAGTCACTGGCAGGCTGTGAAATGTGCTGTAATATTATGCTTAGACATGTCCATAAAAATATCCCATACCATTCCCAGCATTTCTAGCCTTTTTTATTCTGTCTTTTTTTCCAGTTCTACTGTTGCTGTGCTCCTATGCTTGTCCCTGCACTGCAGGGTTATTCAGTTCTCCAATTTCTCATTTTCTATAAAACAGCCATGATGGTCAGCTACAACTCACAGGTGTTTCCAATGGGTTAGCTATGCAAAGTTCTGTTCTGAAAATATAATGAAAATACAGAGAGGAACAGTACTATTTCATTCAAAGGCCCTAAAAGTATTTTAATATAAGTGCATAGATTGCACTAGTTTTTGCTTCCATCCCCGATTACTTAAGAATTTTGTTCCTCATGCAACACCATCTAAAGCAATGAGTCTTCAAAGAATTCTGTGTACTTTACTAACATCATACAAATCAGTTCCTGTTAACCTCATTGAGACTATTCAAACACATGATGAATTAGGATTTGATGTATGTATTTCAAGACAGATGAAGGGACACGGGGACATGTGGATGGCTGTGTAAAATTTTCATGTTCAAAATCCTAGTAGTTGGCTGACCTACTGGCTATGGATGGTACAAAATGAATTCTAGGTTACTCATCTACTTCAAGAAAAAAAATGGAGCAAGTTTTTCCCACTCAGATCAGAAAATAGATATTACTGTAGTTTTATTCTCCAAATGTAGAATCAAACATCAGTATTCACTCATACAAACCCCCCTTGTAGTAATTATCCTGCTCAAAGCCAAACTGATGTGAAAGTGTTGTGCAGTAAAATACTGAACCATACTTTCCACACAGTAAAATTTTGACTCATTCACTTTGTGTTTGAAATGGAGATTCCAAAGAAAGATTTGCCCAGTTCTTCCAGGGACCTACATACTCCATAATAGAGAAAACCTGGAGTGGACCCTGTCAGATGCTCAGCACTTCTTGAGAGTGTTAAATAAGATCAGTCAGACCAGCTTTGATAAGATCTAGTTTTGTCAAAATATGTTTAGCAGAAATCAAAATTTTTTTACAAAAATGTTTTGTGTTTAAAGAGAGTCTTTTACCAGAAAGGCACACACAGCCACCACACACATACTGTATAGCTCAAGAACTATGCAGTTTCTGTGTGCAGTGTACCCAGAAAAAAAAAAAAAAAACCTTCAATTTCGTGAAGTAGGAGGAGGG
>VZTO01009369.1:0-67962 GCA_013400615.1 Syrrhaptes paradoxus | reverse complement strand
AAAAAAAAAAAAAAGCCTTCCATTTCCTGAATGAGGAGGAGGGAAGCCAAAAAGCTGTGCCTTAAATGAGGTAGAGCAGATACTTGAATCTCCGTGCCCCACATCATAAGCTGATTACCTATCCCCCCCCCCCCCAAGCTACAGTTTGTTCTTGTAAAAAACCTTCAAAAGATCTTTCTATCTCAATGGAACAAGAAGACGAAACAAAATGAACCAAAACAAAACAATCAAGGCGCCATAATTGTTATAGAAATGAATTGTTCATCCATGCCACCCAAGTGACCTCCCATACCAACAAGATTCAGTTATACTCAAACATTGGTGGTATGGTTTGCACCTATATACAGTCACCAGATTTCAAGATGCTTTGCTGGTAAAGATGTAGTTTATGGAGGAGTGTAAAGGCATGTGCTGATAGACCATATGGTTTTGTACCAGAGCTCAAGATCCCTGAATGGTTTCTTAAAATAACAATTTGACAGTGTAATAACTGTTAACCAACAGTGTAGCCAGGGACCATGCTTAATGAAAATGTGAATATATCCACAGAGATTTCTCTTTAATCCTGCCTTGAAAATGAATTTTTTAAACGAGCTTCCAAGTCATTGATAATGTCCTTAAATTTCACTCCAGTGACTCTTTAGTTCCTAAAAAAATGGCTTCAGTTCCAGGTATGTGGAAAATACTTGCTCTTACCTGATGGTTATTGAAAATATTGGCAATGGTTCTATACATAAAGTAATCCCTAAACAGTTCTTGTTGAAAAAAAAAAGAAAAGAAAAAATAACTGAAAAAAGCTGAAACCCCACCAAGTGCCCAGCTAACTGCCAAGCACACTGGCTCCGCAAATAGCAAAGTTGCCTTTTACGTCAGCTGTAGTGAGGACCCTGCTTAGAGATGGATGGAACTAGAAACGCAAAAAAGCAGTGTGCGTTAATGCATGGCATAGTGAACGATAAATTGTATAGAGTGTATAAATATAGTCAAGCCATGGCAATGCCATAGTGCAGGTCAGAGCTGACTCTGTGGTGAAAGAAAGGCACTGCCTTTCTGCAATGTACAGAAATAATCCCCAAAGCTATGCTTCCTCTTGCCCAATGCAAAAAAGCTGAGTGTCTGCAGCAGGGCTGCTCTGAGTACAGCACATGCTGAAGGTAACTAAAAGCCCCATCAGACACAGAAACACAAGCCAAGAAAAAACAAACAAAACTCAAGTTTGCCAAAACCAAATCTACCTTCCCCCTAGCCAACTCACGATTGTTATTTTGCTTCTTTTCATTCACACCTAATGAATTAAACAATCTTCCAGAAGGTGACGGTTAATTAGGAGGTCACACAGCAAAAATACCTGTGTGGTGAAGGAAGCAGAGATTTTCCAAGGCTATGGACAAGCTGGAATGTGTGGTTTGTTTGTCTGTGATGTGCTTGTGGCATGGGTGTTCCAGCAGCTCTTTCTGAGATCCAAGGGTGAGGAGGAGGAGGATGCAGTACACCAATGAAAGACCTACTGGAACATCTTCATTATGCCAAAATCAGGTGATGCACACCTACAAGGTGGTACTGCTCAGGTCAGTAGCAAATTATTTCTCTCAGGTGTTCAGTGCAAACACAGAAGAAACAGTACAGCCTGCCATGTTACTGGTGACTTAGGAAGGAGAGTTCCTAAAAAAACCAGCAATACCTTAAGTACATCAATGGCAAGAGCAAAGATCAAGTGTGTGTTGACATGTCTGGTCATAATTATCCATGCAACAGTGAACAGAGTTTCCACAGAGAAAAAGAGTGCAACATGTTTGCAACAGGGCAAAAGGAACTATCAGTATTATATTGAATTATGCATTATACAGAGCAAGTTTTCTAAATGTAAAAATGTGTAGTTTGTTTTTCGTAAAGAAATAAAACCCCTACTATATTTGTGTTCATTTCTGACCAAGTAGTCCTTCTCTGACATCTGCAGCAAGAGTTTCTGACTGGATCTAGGGCCAGGCTAATGTGATCCTTCTACCAGATTTCATTGTTCTCCAGTGCTGTAAACCCACAGGAAACCAGTTGAAACAGCTTCTGAGAGGAAGTAGACATATCGTGTTTGCATGCAGTTACAGGGATATTCACACTGTTTAATTTCAGGAACTTGGTTGCTTACTTCAAAGGCCAGTCTCTGCTTTTGGTGAGAAAAAGATGCTCTTACAAAGGCCAAGCATCCCAGAGAGATGAATCTAGGTGATCTCAGTCTCTTTCTGGTGGAGGCCCTCTTTCACTGATTACCCAGGACATTCCCAAGGACTACCAAGCCCTGTGAAGCATAGCTGGGAACCCTCTATGATGCTTGGACTATTTCACTCATTTTTGTATATAAAGCTAAGGAAACTGTACTCAGTTGGAGAAATTACAGTAGAAAAACTGTTTAAGCATTTCAATGTAGAGACATTTTCTTAAAAAAAACAACTCATCAACAATCTTTTGCTTTCTGTTCTATTTTCTGAATCTTGTACCTATTTGTGCTGCTGCTTTTCATTAAATTTCTCCTTACATCTTTGTTTGCTCCTGCTTTGGCCACCATCCCAGTATAGGGCTGCTCCTGTGACATGTGTAGAGGTTACTGTGAGTGTCCATTTGTGTTGGCACTGACGTCACATAGCAACCCTGAGACAGCACTGTTTGCAGGACAGCTGCAGTTTCTTATCAGTAGGCACTTGATAAAGTCCTCCACTTAAAAAAAGTCAGGGACAACTACTTCTCTTGTTACTTGTGAGACTGACGAGCCTGGACAAATTCTCCCAGGGGGTATCTATGGAGACTGAAATGGAAATGGGGAGATGACATCTCAGCTTAAGAAATAGAAGTGTGCTACAGCAGGTCAGAAGTGCTGCATGAGCCTAACTCATGCAGAGACAGCCCATGTCCCCCAGACCAGCCTGGCCTCATTTGCTGTTTCTCTTGCTGATAGGATGATTTTCCTTTTTCATTTCAGTGAAAATTATTTGGTTTAACAGCCTGTGGTTCAACTAAATGACTACTTGTTGCAGGTTAACCTTGTCTTGATGCCAGGTGCCCACCAGGTCCCTCTGTCACTCCCCCTTCAGCAAAATAAAGGGGGAGAATAAGATGAAAAACTCGTGGGTCAAGATAAAAGCAGCTTAACTAAAGCAAAGGCCAAGGCCATGCACAGAAACAAAAGATAAACAAAGATGTTACTCTCTACTTCCCCTCAGTAAGTGATGTCCAGCCCCTTCCCAGGAAAGCAGAGCTTCAGTGTGTGCAGCAGCTGCACCTGGAGACAAACCCAGTAACAAATGCCCCCCTCCTCCTCCCTGCCCTTGGCTTTTATGGCTGAGCTGATGTCACATGGCATGGAACAGCCAATCCGGGTCAGCTGTCCTGGCTCCGCCCCCTCCCAGGATGTGTTATAAACACCCTGCTGGCTGCCAGTACAACACTCAGTGCTGTGAGGGCTACTGTGAGGGTGCTAACTCTATCTCAGCTGGACCCAATACGCTACCATGTTTTAATGAGAAATTTTTTAAAAATTGTTTTAGGAAGAGAGTACCCCATGTGATTTAAAGGTAACAAATAGTAATGGATTAAATTAGGCCATAGTTAATTAGCTACAGTCTTACTATAAAACTTATATCTTAGTCCACTTTCTTTTAGACCCGATTTCTCTATGGTAAGGAAAGAAATCCTCTCCTGGAAATAACATCACTGCCAGCATGTAAGCATTACCTAGCTTAGCCCTGTGTCTTTAGCCTGTGGTGTGCCTACAACTGGTGGTCACAGAGCTACATCTGAGGAAGTCAAAAGAAGTAACCATAAAAAGAAAGACTTTTGTCAGCAAGCTAAAAGTCTCTATACTGGTATCTGTACCCCTACTGGAGTACTGCTAAGTAGAGACATGTAACAAGTAAGGTTGCAAGCCACAGCCCTCTGTCTTTCTACCTTTGTGTGTATTGACCATGTTGAATCCTTGAAATCCAAGTACTATATTTTACAGTTGGCGTGCAGATAGTGGAAAGAGTTTAAACCAAATGTAAAGGGGCCACTGGATTCCAATAAAAACATACTTTTCTTTTTCAAGAGCAGACAAGTAAAGACTTCCCATATCTAGCCTTTCTGACTGGAAACAGGACCCAGCTTTCACATTTTCATGATCCTATGTCTGGCACATACTTCCAAAGTCTGTAACATTTTTATCTCTAGGATTGAAATATATCAGTCCCCAGAGGTGTTTCAAAACAGGGCTGTCTTGGTAAGGAACTACAGGTTATTCCAGAATTTGACAAAAAGAGCATCATACTTTATCCACACTCTTCAAAATAATAATCAGTTCTACCAAAAAGTTTTTCCTTTTGAAGGCTGAATCCTCTTGGCTGGAGTTATACACTAAAATGAGAGTCTAAGATGCCTTTCTTGCCTCTGCCATTGGCTCACTCTTTGTCATTTAGTAAGCCATATATTTTTTCTGTGCTTTCTTCTCCTCCATCTGTGAATTCCAAATATTAACTATTTATGGTAATTACTTGGCAAGTCACAAGCAAAACTGGGCTAGAGATTGTTCACTAAACTTCCTCTTGTCAAAAACCAGGCCTGGCATTCAGACTAATTACAGCGGAGCCATAGCAGCAAGGACAGTAACAGTAGGATCTTGGATAAGATCTTCATATCCCAAAACTGATTTGAAGTCAAAGATTAAATTTCTCACAAAAAACCAACAACCCAACTCTTCTGCTGCCAGTACCCTGTGAGAAGACCACCTGGATGACGAAACACAGAGGCCAGGGCCCTTGCTTTATTTAATTCAAACTTAACTGACTGATATCTCAAACTATTATTATTGTGGGGTGATTTTCTTCACAGGAGTCAGCAAAAAAAATAATAATTTTTTCTCTGTAATACAGAATGAAATCAAATTGTTTTCTGCTATTTCATATGCATGCGTTTATGAAATCCTCCTTGTTTTCTTCTTTTTAGCTTCTGGCTCATATAACTCCCAAACACAGCTACAGAACAGCACATATCCTTCACAAAGAGTTCCTAACGTACCAGGTTTTCAGCTACAGAATATGGAGGGTAAAACAAAATACCAAATGTTATAAAAAAAATCAGGAGTCAAATTCAAAAACATAGAAACCAAGCCGTAAACAAAAACAGAGCCACATACCAGAAAGCCAAAATGAATCCAAATATCATCCTTCAAAACGTTTGCATGTTCATGAATTTGAAAGGTGTGAAATAGCTGAAACTGAAACCTGAATAACCTTAAACAGAACTAACTCTAAAAACAACATCTTAATTTACCTTTGAGAAGAAATACAAATGCTGAAAGATACCATAAGCGGTATTTTCCTTTGTACAGACGTTAGGAGACCTGCCTTAGAGTGTGCCGGGTGACGAACGTGCTGTTGCTGTATTGCAAAATCCAGCCATCACCCTGGCTCCTGAGAGCGTTGCCCAGTTCAAACTGAAGTGTTTCCGTGCTACCAGCCGCAACTAGGGAGAGTTTATTTTAGCACGACTATTAAAAGCAGCAAGGTGAATGGTAGTTTCTTGGCTCCCTTTTTTACAGGCAAAGAGTAGGTCATTTTATACCACTCAAAGCCTAGTTCGCCCCTCTATAGTCAGTGGAGGATGGTGGCCATCTCATCCAAAAGCCTTTTGAAATTGGTCCCACGACTGGCTGCACCACAGGGCCTGTTTCTCTTCAGCAGTGCTGAGGAGAGGCTGGGCTGGACAGGCTGACCACAGACGCCAGGCCGCTGCAGCCAGGCCAGCCGAGCCCCCCTCGCGCAGCCATGTTCCCCTGGCGGCCCAGCTGCAGCCGCCCTTCGGGCCCGCTCTGCTCCAGGCAAACGCAGGCAGCTGCCTTGGCTCAGCGAAATGCTGGAGGCAGCGAAAATGCCCTGACTGCCTGCTCTGCTTAAGCTGTCAAAAGCCAGGCTGGCTTCTGCTGTCAGGAGAGGTACTGTGGAAGGGGAAACCTGTCCCCCGCTGGCAGGCACCCCTCTGGGGACAGGGAGGAACGAGCAGACCTGCACACATGCTCAGTCCTGCTTACCCTGCTCTGATCCCTGCGTTTTGTTTTCATTAAATAGGGAAAGAAGAGCATTTGTGTCTCACACGCAGCAGTTGGACTAGGATAGTTGAATTCAAAGGGCTTACACTTACGGAGAACCAATATTCATACGTAAATATCCTATATTTGCATATTATATATGGAGTACATATGGATTATTTTTTTTTCAAGCAAACTGTTTATTTGACAAAGAAAATTGGTTCTAGGTTGATCGAAACTATTCACAATGTTTTGCCAAGTGCAGTGAATAGTTTTGGCCGAAAAAAGGTGGAGGCTTTTTCTTTTCATGTTACAATACTTCATTTCAGTTTATTTCAAAACAGAATGTTTTGTTTCAAAACAGTGATTTGAGATCAAAGTTGCCTAAATTGAATACAAAAATACAATGAAAACAAAATGAAATTAACAAACTCTAAACTAAAGCATTTTTTGGAGACTGAATGGAAAGGTTCATTTGACTTCAGATGAAGTTCTGGGAGCCGGGAGGGGAGGCTTTTCAGATCAAAAACGAAAAGAAACATCCATTAACTATTCACTCAGCCTTAATCTGGAGTTTTGGTTCAGCTGTTTTTTGACAGAGTAGCCAGCTGCAGAGTTCAAATCCAAACTGGAAATTCTCCATGCTTTGCGGAGCAGGAGGAGAGAAGACAGGAGGAAGCAAGGGGGAGAGAAGGTGCTGGAAAAAAAATAAAAATGACAAAGAGTAAAAGCCAAAAATAGCCAGTCTGATCAAAAGGAGAAACATACCAACACAGAATTTCCTTATTGTTACCTTACGTGGATAGTAGAAATTGCTGATAAATCTTACGTTGTCAAACACAGAATTTCAAATGAAAAACATCATGCAGTGCCTTGAAAACTGCACAGTAGGGAATGTTTTTTTTAATTAAAGACAAATTAAATGAATTAAACATAACTACAGTGTAAAAAAATATATTTTGCATCAAAATTTTCAAAGAGGTAGAGATCACAACTACAATAGTAAAAAACACTTTCATGTTTTTACTTGTTCTAAACTAATACAGACAAGAAAAACAAGTAAGTCATCTTCAGGATTTTTGAAGGGATTATTAATTAGTACAGCAATAGTAATAAATGACTTCCTTTTAAAGGCATTTCTCTGTTCTATCTCTGGTTTTTAGGAGCTATTTTTTTCTGGTCCAGCAGCTGCATTCCCTATCACACTTTGTCACATCATCAGTCATATGGCTACTGAAGTCAACTCCCCCTCAGCAGAAAGGGACACTTGTGAGTTTATATTACTGCCATAAATTTTTTGGCAGTAAATTTCTTAACAAATAATCCCATATTCTCCCGTATACAGTGCACAAACTGGCTAATAAAATGATTTCTACTTGGGGATTTGTGGAATGCCTCCATCTTCAGTCAAACATATAGAAAAAAAGTATCTTGTAAAATGTACTGGAAAGTTCATAAGTTTCAGGGTTTGCAGGGAACACTCCACCTGGTGAGAAAAGCAGATTAAAAAAAAATAAAATTAAAGTTCTCCAAGTTCACCAGGATTATGAGCCAAGGAAAACCTTAATTAGAGTCAGTGGAGAAAATTAAGCAGTTAAGAGCTGGCCTTTTGGGGCTAGCAACACTCGAAGAAATCAAATTATGAATAATAAGTTATTTGTGGTTCTGAGGTTTGCATTGTGAATATGTTAGTCTATACTTTGTACCAGCCTTCTGTCCCTGAACTTTTTATCTGGAGATGCTTGAAATAAGGTATAGCACAAAGCTGTAGAGTTCCTTGCTGATCTTTCTTGACTTAATTTGGGGCCACTTCTCATCTGCACTTCAGTCTCTTAATAATCCTTTGGCACTGCAACAGACTTTGAGTGTGTATATTGAGCTTTCTAAGCATGAAAATGAGAGCCACATCTTGCCCATGTGATAAATACCCCTCCTTTTTTTTCCCCTCCTTTTTTTTATTTATCACCCTTCATAAAAAAAGTCAGTACCATCTTAAGCAAGCATTGAATGTGGCCTTCAGACTTTCTCGCTGTCTTGGAGTCATCTTAACATTTTTTAGGACAGAATTAATAGCGAGAAAAAATAATTTTCATGACTTCTAAACCTAATTTGTGCATATGATCCTGTTTCATTCAGCTTTCTCATAAGTTCATGCAAAAGCAAACTCTAGATTTTACCACAGAGAGTCATTTAAATGCTGAAAGAAATGCAGTTTATGATCACATAAGCTACTTCATGGCGCATAAAAATCCTAGGTCAGCCAAAGGAGAAGCAACAACAGTATCTGGCTTGTTAGGCAGCTTCATCAAATTAGATTAATGAAATTCCTAGAGAAATAATGACAGTAATCAAGGATGGAAGGAAAACTATTTCTCTGTTATTCCTAGAGAAATAATAACAGCAATGAAGGGTGGAAGGACAAGAAAGGTGGGTATCCACTTCACCAAATCTCATGTCTGAAAGGTGACAAATTGGATATCTTCACCCCAGTAAGTGAATCCCCTGCAAAAATGTGTCGGTTTTGCCCACAGATCATTAACAGCAATGATGAAGAACTGAGAGCAAGGTGCTGTTAGGAGCAGCAGGGAGCCCTGAAGACAAGAAAAGCTTTGATTTGCAGTAGGGATGAGGAAGAAGCAGTTAATGAGATTTAAAGAGAAAATGGAATTATACAAAAAGATGTTTTAATTAGTGTAGTAGGAATGTTTCAGATCTACTGAAAGGGACATTTATAGTATGTGGGAAATGCAGAAGATTCATAGTTTTAAAAATGGAGTGGAAAATGATTGTCTGTTTTCCTTACAGTGCTTAAGTGAATTGAGTAGCTGCAGTTTTGACTCAGCAGAGCCAACACCAAACTTCTGGTCAATGACATAACTGAGGATCTGAAATTGAAAATATCCCCAGGTACCTCGCAAAAACCAGAGCCTTGAGAAAACCAAACATTTCTGCGGAAAGGTAAAAGTTCCTGCAAAGAGCCCAGCAGCATCAGAAATGGATGGAAAAACCACGGAAGCACCTGCCCTTCAGTGCAACTAAATTTATTGCAGAGGCCAAACAAAGGCCAAGGATTTCATGGTCTACCCTGCCCAGCTCTTCCAGGGCTTCAAATTACGGTGTTTTTCTTTTACTCTATCAGCATCACGAGGACAAAAAAATAATTATGTCATGTAAACCCAGTGTATGTCAGGAGTGACCTTCCCAAGCATCAGTACGTTGAGGAAAAAAGGGAGTTTTATTATCTCTCCATCTCCAGCGAGCAGTTTGCTGCAGGTCCGAGCTCCGGTCACAGACACTGCAGGCTTGTTGCTCTCCGGTGGTGGTGGGTTACTGAGCATTCCTCGATGCAGCCCGGGAGTTTGTTTTGTTACCTTGGGGAGTTCAGCTGTGCCAGTAAATTACAGTTTAAGGATGCCTGCCGTTTAATTTAAACAGAAGTCGCTCATGCAATATAAATCTCTTTCTCTGATGAGGTATATTTTCTACGTAATTCTTTTTTNTTTTTTTTTTTTTTTTTTTTTTTGCCCCTGGTCATTAGGAATAGAGTACAGCTATTTGCGAGCTGAGTTCTGATCTCTTTAGTAATTGGAATCTGTGTTTTTTAGTTGTTTGGCTACATTAAAGATCAGTTCACATATATATCATCTGACATACATCATGTTAAGAGCACACAGACTATCTGCCTACAATACAAAGAGGTTCACCAAGATTTCATTTTTCACATATTCAGCTGAAGTGGGACCTGAAAGAAGTAATGTAATTTAAAACCCCCCTTTATTTATGAAGTAGGATTTTTTGATTTTTTTTTCTTTTTTCTTTTTTTTTTTTTTTTTTTTTTTCCCAGTGTGAGAACAAATGCTAATATAAATCAAAACAGAAGCTCTTTTATCTTTGATTTTTCTTCAAGACATGCAGATGTCTACTGTAACTCTTCAGCTAAATACAGAGAAAGTATAAATCTACCAAAAGAGTACAAACATCAATAATTATTACTCAGACTGTGATCTGTGAGCCACTTCTGGTCCAGACTACATCAGATGTTTGTCTGCAAAACAACTGCAAACAAATTAGAAGAGAATGAAAACAAAAATTAGGTGCACAAAGCAAGCAAACTAAAAGTGGTGGAAAATAAAGGTAATAAACTAGCATTGAAAGATTTAGCATAATTTGTATTTCATTGTAAATAAAAAAACATTCCAGCACAGCATGAGTAAATGCAATGGCCACAATATTGCAGAGTTTTTCGGGAAAGGATTAGAAAAATAAGAAAGTCTTTGAAACTTAAAAAAACCAAACACAACAAACCCCCCCCCCCCCCCAAAAAAAAAAACAACCCAAAACCAAACCCAAAAAACCCCACAAAAACAAACATTAAAGCTGCTGATTTCTAGCGGTCCCACCCTGGAAAGTGAAGAGCGACTATCCTTCAGGAAAGAGACTTCAATGGGTCAACTCTGAGTTCTTCCCTGGGTGCTTCCAAGTGCACGAACTGGAGGCATGATTCTGCTGGGAACAGCAGTCTTGCATCCTTCTTCCCACAGAGCTGGTGGGCGGCTCCAGCTGCCCGTGCTGGCATTGTCCTGGGGTGATGCATGCGGGGTGGCGGTGACCCGCTATGCTTTGCCCAAGGCATGGTGAGGGGCTCCAGCATCGTCCCAGGGCTACGGGTGCACCAAGCCCTGCAGCACAGTCCTCAAGAGTTTTCCTCTGCACGCCTTCCTCTGCACTCCTCAGATGAATAGCATGTAAGGAAGAGAACAGTTTCTTACTAATAATGGCTTAAATTGTCCTTGTGGGAATAGAGCAGCCTCATTAACTCCAGTGTAATGGAATAAGGAAATGCAGGGTCAAGCTCAAAAACACAAAGATATTTCAATATATCATTTAATTTTTCCTTTTGTGTTGTGCGTGCACTCTTTGGACAGTGGAAAATTGACTTTATTTGTGTTTCTAATGCATTTCTACCCAGTTTCACCTGCTCTCATGAGTGAACCCAGTGATCACAAAAGCAGGAATGGAGTATTTCAATCCCATGTCAGCAAATGTAAGTAACTATAATCCATTTATCTGTAAGACTTTTCCTTCGGAATAATCTTGTTCTTCTGTAGTCTGTGATCAATCACAATCAAATCTTTTACTTAAAGTAGCTTCTTTTTCTGAGAAAAAGAATCCAGGGTTTTATTGTTTTGAATAATTGCAGGTGATAAGAATGCTGAGGTGAGAAAGACTGGGAATTCTTGTTTTCTGAGATACACTTGCATAAAAGACTGCCGTAGTTTGGAACAGGAAAAAAGTAAGTATAAAGGAAAAACAAGTAGAGAAAAAGCAGATTCAGTAAGAGTTCTGTCTAAACTTTTGCCATCAACAGCCCTGTTTGGAAAAGCATCTGGATCAGGAAAATTACCATGTGTGTGTGTTTGTGCACGGCATTTTGCTTTGTGAATGAAGGAGAGCATATATGTAGCAGTTGAAATTTGGGTTAAAAGAACTTTATTTTTTAACTACTTTCTCCTCTTCCTACACAGACATTTTTGGCAATACACCTTCTGAAAAACTTGGCACAAAATATTTTAATCCCCTCCCACAATCTGAGACTAAAAATATTTAAAAGAACTTTCCAGAGTATGAAAATACCCAAAGATCACTCCTTGGAAGGCAAGAAGTTGTAAATGTCACTTGGTTTCTGGGGATAGAGACTGCTCCATGTACACAGCTACATTCAGTTCCTTTCTTCATGTCTGAGAACATATTTTAAGCAAGTGTTTAGGTGTCTTTAAGGTAGCCACAGTGGAGAATAAAAGAGAATAATGTAAAGTGAATGAAAATGGCATACTTAGTGTTAATAAAGAAAGATCTATTTTGCTATTTATCTCAAGCAAGATTGCGTTGTACTAATAAACTCGGGAATAAACTATGGTGATGTAAAAAAACCCTAAAGTTGATGGTAGGACTTATCCCAGCAGCACAACACTGTGATAACTCAGACTCTGCTTCGTGATGACCAGTTCTGTTCCACTGAATGCTCCAAATTACCTTTTCTCTAATTATGAATGAAACAGAGATTCCTGTCTCTGTGCTCTAGGGTAGGTGTTAGGTTATTATTAAATCTGTCTTCAACTCTCCTGTTTATAAAACTGGATGCTTCAAAGTCCTTGGTGAACACAGGCTCTTTGCTGAACTCAGGAGGCACTTCTGCATACCCACATTTCAAAAACATCTTAACGAAGAGGTTCTGCAAACCAAACAATGAAAGTAATCTTGTTATTAAAACAGAACTAAGGTGCCTTTACTGGGCTGCCTTGCTACTCAGAATACTTGTGCCAATACTTGGTACAAACCCTCTCTTAGCTGCAAGGCTCCTCTAACCCTACTCGACCCTTCTCTCCAGTATACACAGGGCAAATGTACTTCCACCTCCTAGGGTTTCCCTGCTCTGAGATGTGTTTAAGACACCAATGAAAATACATGCTTCACTTTTCTCCATCTTGCGGCTATGGCACTATAAAACACTGCAAGAAGCAGTGAGTTTTCTTTTCACTCAGCAACCGTTATCTGCACCAGGAGTCAGCAGAGATCAAATTCAAACCAAGAGAGAAAACAAAACCAGAGCAAAAAGTTAGCATGCTTAACTGAGTGATAACATGTCCTCAAAATATGTTTTTTAATCAAAAAGTCTAAATAATGTGTCCATTATAGCAAGAAGTCCTACAAATTGCTCCCAAAGAGGAGGCATTGCACTGGCAAGAGACTGCTAGCTGAATTCCTCAAGGACTTGCCTTGGTATCAGCAGTCAATATTTCCATCAGCACAGAGGAAATTCAGAGCATCGTAGAGGCAGAACTGAGAGTTGAAGCAATAGTGGGATAAATTTCAGTAGCATAAATTAAAGGCTATATAAATGTGAATTATTAACAGGAATCTGCATAAACTGAAGGATTTCTACAGACTAGGAGATGTATTGGATTCATTAACTGATCACATCAGGACCATGGCAATTACTAATAAAGAAAATGCAGATGTCATATTAAGATTAACCAAGTGCAGTATTTACAGAAGCCTGCAGTTAGCCAAGGCACTGGTGAGTCCTCATCCAGAGGGTGGTGTACAGCTTTGGCTGATCTCAGACTAGGACAGATAGAGGTAAAAGCTAGAAGAAAGAAACAGAAACTATCATGCAAGAAGAGACTGGAAGGACCTGGTTTGGATAACCTAACATAATGATACTGAGCATATTTGTGGTCCGTAAATGTATCAGAGAAATAAAAATTAAAGAAAGAGAGAAGAGGAATAAAAATAAAAGTATATAAAGCAGCCATGGAGAAAGGTAGATTGGAAAGGAGATTTCCCATGACCAAGAGTGTGAAATTCTGGAACAGCCTTCTGGTACAAGTAGTGGGGCAAAGCCACTAACTTATTTTCAAATGAGACTTGATAAGTTAGAGAGTGAGATTACATGGTAAGGATTCCTGAGATTGAAGAGGACCAAATGTAGCGATCGCTCCATCAGTGTGTTTCTAGCTGCACTGTTCTCTTCCAGCTCCGCACTGGCAAGCTGGGAGGTTGGGAGGTTTGCCTTAATCATAGGAGTAACTCTGCTGAAGGGAGAGAGAGGAAGAAAACTGAATAGTTCTGAACCTTTGCCAAGGCTTTGGAGACATTAAAATAGAAACCCAGGAATTCGTCCAAGGTTTTATGTGACCTAGTTCAGCAGTTATGGTTCCCTCCCTCGGTGCACACTCATCTTAAAAAAGACATAGTAGAACTGAAGAAAAGTAGAAAGAGGAGTGATGAGGTTGATCAAAGGTATGGAACAACTTACAGGTGAAGAACAATTAACTGCACTAGGACTCTTTAGCCTCTGGAGAGATGTCTGAGGACAGATACAGAGATTTACAAAATCATGCACAAGGCAGAGTGGTTGTACAGGGAACGTGTGGTCTCTGCAAGTGGAACCAGAGGACGTCAAAAGGAACCATCCAGTGGCAGTTGTGGAGCTCTCGGCTGCACGGTGATGTGGATATGACAGGACAAATTATTTCAGTGAGAAGATATCACATCTGGCTAAGCTGCTGAAGCATGAATTGCTACAGGATGTGTAAGTATTTATGGGAAGAAGTATACTCTCCACTACGAACTTCTGCTTGCTTGCTGAGGTACTATGCTGGGGTTAGATGGACTTTTGGTCTGATTTGACACAACTGAGCAGTTCTGAACAATTGGTACTTAAACAGCATGCCATGGACAGAACAGAGATCACGTTCATGATCAGCCCTGTGTGCTGTGCAGCTGGCAAGCACACTCCTGGCACGATCACACAGGACAGAGATCTTGGGCCACACCTGTCTGAATAGACCCTGCACACTACCTCGGGGCTAAGCATGCCCAGGCCAACTGGCTATATAGACAGAGGGCAGGCAGGGGCTGTCAAATACAGTGTTTTTTGAGAAATATAGCCACAGCTGCCGAATGCAAGATACATTCAACAACTCTTGGCAAATTGTGCTGTTGGAACACAGCTGAGAACATTTGGAGTGCATTGGCAAGAACATTTGCTGAAACACTTACACCTGGGTCTTGCTATGTTTGTAATGGTGACCTCATAAAAAAGACTGTGGGGTTTAGCTTCTAGTAGTTAGTCCATAAAAGGACAGTTGAGGCTTGTGGGGTATCCATGATTTCATAATTTACTCAATTAACAGGAAGGAGTATGCTAAGATTTTTACTACTTTTTACCATCCTTGTTGAACTCAGTGGAGTTAAATAGAACTGGAGTACGGTAGCATTAAGGTTATGCTAATTGTCAGCATTAATCAGTGTAGTCTCCTCTTCAAATCTACTGTCCTTGCATTCCTCTCCCTCACATGATTTGCTTTACTACATGATCTTCCAGGGCATTATCTGAGGTTCTGGATAACAAGCAAGAGAAAAATAGGTCTCTGCAACCACACTGCAGTGCCAGGAGTGCTTCCAAATTTCTGGGTAAGGTGCACAAGCTAGACACAGCCCAGTTTCATATAAGACTGAGACTATGCACATCAGGCTTCCCCATGCCTCAGCTTTTGCCAGGCACCACCCCAACGGGTTCCCTAAATAAAGCTCTCCCCAGCCAGCCTGTGTCCTGCTCCCAGGTTGTACCCATGTGTGTAGCTGGAGCCAAAACACCAAGGCCCAAGCAACCTGACGCCTGTATGCTTTGAAACTGCTTAACTTTAAACGTCAAAATAGCTCAGCTAAAGCTATGACTTACATGTTTAAAGTTAAGCATGTGCTTAATTAATTTGCTGGCTGGGGGCCTAAAAGTACAGTAGCTGTTACCTAAATGTCCCACCTACTGCTGCTCTGTGAACTCCCTTCTCTTTTTTGTGGTCTGGGTCTTTTCTTCCCCCATGAGCAAAAGCAAAACCTCCACCCCTGCAGCAAAGGTAACCCAGGCTGCCATAACTAGTCTAACGGCTTCCAGGGAGCTGGCTACCAGGAGGGCATTTAACCATGCATGACCTACAACTGTCCCTGGACTAGGACATCTAAAGGCTCTCTGTATTGCTGTAGAAATGATAAATTTCATTGACACAACTCCTGATTCCTACGCTCGACTGGGAGCGCTTCTCAATTCATGTTAATGTTTTTGTTTCAAGAATTTTCCCATCTTTTTTTTTTTTAATGTACTGCTTCTCAGCGGAAGATTCATCGCCTTGTTAGAGCTGCTCTCTCCAAAAAGGAAAAAGAGTTCCCTCTAGCCACCAGCTTTTGTAATGGCACCTACACTGCCTTCACACAGCACTTTCCTTTAAATGTGGGTTTATGTTTACGTAGCAGTAAAACTGTAATCTGAACATCAGTGACAAGTCTACTGAGTAGTTATTAAGCTTCTAAATTATTATATTGGTTTTTCAGTGGGAAGGAAAAACAAATGTATCCAAAGGCAGAGAGAATGCCAACCTGAGACAAAAAATAGTGGCCATAATAATAAACTGAAAATGTTTGGAATAATTTAGGATAAAATGCTCATTCAAAAATATTTTCCGGTTTTTGGGGAAAAGCCAATATAGCCAAATAGATCTGGGAAAAAAATATCCTGAGATCAGAACAAGAAATAATTAGCTTGTAGCAGAATTCAAAGAATCCTCATTTCAGTTCCCCAAATACACTGAGGAACTGAAGATATTTTTATTTCATTTCCATTTGTTTTATCTGTATCCCAAGGTACTAACTTTTGTTGTTAAGTCTTGTTTAAAATCACCCTTCTCAGGCTTATTCAGTGATCAATGCACTCTTTAGTCCACTCTGAGTGTTAGGAACAAAACAAAAAAAGCAGATCAACATTCCATGTAAAAGTGATGCTGAAATATGTATGGGTTCTGCCAAACCCATATGTCTATAAAAAATCTCTATCAAGTGGTTGAAGCAGACATGGTGTAGACACCTCACAAACAAACCAGTGACCATGTTCAAACACCACTCAACTGAAGACCCTATCCATAAACCACAATGCAAGAATATTGAGGAAATGAGGGTGGAATAAGTGATATCAATATGGGAGTGTGGGAGGTAGAAGAGAGGAAAAAAAAATCAGTTTAATGTAATATTGAAACAATAATACCGAAGTGAAATGAAAACTAGAATATACAAAAATGAAGTAAGTGATCATGAAAAATATCACTGTGAGAGCCTGAGAAATGACTAGAGAGAGGAAAAGCAGAAATGATTGCTGCAATAAGGACAGAAAAGCACAAGAGAAATCAAATCTGACATTAATTGTAGGATTGCATATGACTTATTTTAACTATGGAAAGATATACTGTGCTGTGGGTTGCATTTGAAAGTTAACTATTATTTTATTATATCATATGATTAAACCAAAGAAGTGAATGTAAGAAAGGAAAATTAACTCTCAGGACAGTGGAAAATGTGCATCAGTATTTGTCATCATATTTGTCTAATATCCATTTTCCATAGGAACTAGATTGTCATTAAAGAATAACAAAAATTCCACATCAGCTTTTAATCTCTGCTAGAAACTCCATGCTGCTCAGAGATACATCAAAGCTCTCTGTCAGCCCTCCTGCTGGCATCCAGTGTTCTCCCCAGGCTCCAATGCACAGCTCTCAAAGCACTGTCAACTCTAACAGAGACCAAATAGTTGATGATTTTTCATTACCCCCTTTTTTTTTTTTTTTAAGAAGTTTAGATTTTCTTTAACAGTGATTTTGTTAGTCAAAGAGGGAACTGGCACAGAAAGTGCTGACCAGTGGCACACCATCCCCACTGGTTGCTCCACTTCCCCTGTGAGGGCAAAAGGGTGAGAAAAGCCTTTTCCTGCCAGTGAGATGCAGCCAGTTTTTGGGTGGGACAGTGTGTTTATCAGTGCACAACAGGTCTACACAGCCACTATGTGGTACTGTATCTACTGGCAAAGAGAACGGGAATGATAACTGCAGCAAGTATTGCCTGAATTCTCTTTAAAATTGTCTTTGTCAGTGCTCACAAAATCTATTTCCTTGCTGAAGAAAACCCTAAACTGATAATTGCTACGTGCTATGATGATACACCTGCTGCAGGACCACGTTGTATTTGATCTTTCAACATATGGGGCTGTCTCATTCTTCAGTCTGGCCTAGTAAGGCAGTTTTTATATTCTTAAACTTTTTGAACATATTTGTTCAGTTGGCACAAGTATTTTCCACTGAGTATTAAACAACTTGCCTTGTTTTATATGTACCAGTCATGCTAACACATGCACATCCTTCAGAAACGATCAGATAACTAATCACTGGTAACTGGCTTCACTCAAATATATATTTTTCCTAGAAATGGCCTATGAACAGATGATGAATCTCCAACTATTTATAAAAATCAGATTTTAAAAAGCCGATAAATATGTGCACATTGTGAGGAAGATGAAATTATAACAAAAAAAAGCCATTAATTTAATACAAATTATTTATGTATCATTGATTGTTACTAAAATGTTTATCAGGTCTGGGAGTGGGCTTAATACCACTAACTTCTCAAAAAAACACTTAGCAGATGTAAACTAAATATTCACTCCATCTTCTTGTGGCACAGGCTTGCCACTAAATGAAAGACCAGCTCTACTTCATCCATGGATGTGGATTTCTTTTTGGAGGACTTTCCTTGTTGAAATACATAGCAGACCATTCATTTTGTGAGAGTCAGCAAGACGGGGGCAGAAGGCTGAAAGAACGACAGCAAAATTAAATGAGAGGAAAGTAGTTCATGGGAGAAAATACCTGGCTTGCCTATTTGAACCAGCAATCAATATACAAATACTGTTTGATTTCAGTATAGACCTTTTCTGTGATATTTATTTTAAATGTTTTCATAAAATATGTTTTAAACAGATTGTATAGATTGCAAATGAGGTCAGCTTAATGTTTCATTACAGGAAAGGAAAAACTCACACAAAATGAAAATGCAGGAAGTTAAATTGTTAAAATTAAAAAAAAAAGTTGTTTAAATCTGCTTGACAAACTATTTTCGTACCTGTTATTCCTATCACAGTAATGTCACTCAAGCCTCCTAAATACTGGATGAAGATTCAGTTGCCATCTATAGTATGAAAATACAGTTAAAATTAGGCCTTCTTAGATATTAGGTCTTTGATATTGTTATACCCTAGTTTCTGGCCAGGACAGAAGCATGTCCTTTGAAGACTACCATAGAGCAGGTCTCACTGCTGGAACACTTGACTTTTATGACCTTTACCACTAAAATTGGGCGAGGCTGCTGGTCTAGTTCACAAGAGACAGCTCCAGTGTTCATTGTTTTATGAAGTGGAATACAAACGATAACTCAGATGAGCAGCAAAGTTTCAGTCATAGCAGATTCCAATAAATACCTTCCCCTTTCATGTGCAAGGTTCAAAGCTTTGCAAGTCTGGAAACCTTGATAGAGGATGGAGAGTTAGCCAGATTCAATTTATTAGGACACATCTTAACCGGCAGCTTGTAAAATAAACCTTCTCCCCCACCTCTTCCACCTCCTTCAAAAAACATAATGCAACCCCAACAGAAAGCTGATAAGTTAAACATGCAAAAGAAAGTCTGAAATCTGCAAACAAGGATTTTACTATGTGCTGAGCCTGGAAAGTGGAAGAAGGAAAATAGCATTGTTCCATACACATAGAACTTCAGGAAGAAATAATCCAACAGAGTAGGAAATGTGTTCATGACATCCAGATTCTCACTAAAGGAGGGATAGATGGTGGCTTATCCATCAGGGAATTGCTTGTAGAGAGCTATACTGTAGAGAAAGGAAGGATTCCTTATGTAGCTGTCTACATCAGTCCCTCCCCAAACACACACAGGAGTGCAAATGCACATACCCCTGAGATATTCTTCTTTTCTGTATTTCGGTCTATTTAAAAGGAAATGCCTAACTTTAACCTACATACTTGCATCTGCTATCTAGAGGTAGTGTCACTCTTCCAGAATAAGTGAAGTGACAGTTAAATTGTATAAATCATTGTGTCTTATATAAATGTTGTCCTAGGCAAATCCACCCTCCCTACACGCAGCAGGAGAATTCCCAGAAGAGACCCCTGCAGGGGAGCTGGTGTTCCCTCAATTATTTTCTTGATCAAAGCCATCCCAAAATAAGGTGTCAGGCACTGCACCAGCAAAGGTATTCTCATCACGCACGCACGTGCAAGAAGTATTTGGTGTGCAATATACATATATGATTGCATGTGAATAAATATATACTAGAGAGACAAAAATATAATTCACTGTCAGTGAATATCAGGCTGCTAGTTTTAGCACAACATTTACAGTTGCAGATCTCCCAGGTTTGACCATGATGAGAACAACTTATTCACTGTACAGTTTACCAGTAAATATTTTTGATATTGATTAGTTCCCTTTGTCAGAGCTTTCCTCATAGTAACTGCTGCAGTCACGAGAATAAATCTTATGATTCATTTTACTGTAATGCTGCAGGAATAAAAGAGAGAAGACAGAAGTATTTTTACTGTTTCTCTAACTCTACAAAAAGAGACTGCCAACCTGAAATGGAACTGGTCCTTGCCCTAAACTACATCATGAGGAAAAAAATGGAGAAAAACCTCCAGAAAACATCAATTCCCTCTAACTCTACATAAAGAGACTACCAACCTGAAATGGAACTGGTCCTTGCCCTAAACTACATCATGAGGAAAAAAATGGAGAAAAACCTCCAGAAAACATCAATTCCCTCTAACTCTACATAAAGAGACTACCAACCTGAAATGGAACTGGTCCTTGCCCTAAACTACATCATGAGGAAAAAAATGGAGAAAAACCTCCAGAAAACATCAATTCTCCCTAACGCTTCTGATTCACTGATTCTAAAATTCTTACTCAGCTCAAAACCCTGTTAACAGGATCTGGGCCTGAGTAAGAATGGAGCAACTCAGCTGTGTACAGGAGCTGGTTCACTATGCTGGTATTCCCATTGCACCATTTTCCATGTGTAACAGTTAGTCCTGTATGCCTTTGTCAGAACCTGAAACTAAAGCTGCTAGAAACAAACAGAAAAGGGTGTTTTATTCTGTGGAATGCCCCAGAATGACTCTCAAAAGACATGCTTTTTGGCTGTTAGGGTGGCTGCCCATCTGGTTATACTTTTCAAGAAAAATGATGATTGAATATTCCTTCTTATGTGAAACAGAATTGCTAATTCAGAAATATCAAAGTGATCTGGTTTTTGTTCTGTCACAGCCTGGTGTTCACGTTAGTCTATTAAACTACTTCAGCACTTTATTTCACCTACTCCAGCTCTGCTATTCTTTAGCCAGGCTTTTGATACAGCAGTCCTGACTTGCAGTCCTTGGAGTTCCCTCAGATGGCCATAACACAACAATCCACTTAGCATTTAAACATTCAAATTTAGGAATAAGCTTTAGCAGTCTTGTCCTGCAGAAAGTGCACTTACTGAATTTGGAAACCGTCAGGACCAAAACTGGCCAAAGCCCCTCCTTCCCACAGATCCAGGGATGACTTTTCCTCTGGCTGCTCTGTGGTTCTGGCAGAGCTTCACTTACAGTTTTATCTTTTCCTCTTCTCATCTCTTGTGCTAGGCAATTGACTGGAGTGATCCTTTCCCCATTTAGTCCCACATCTTCATGCTCTCCCCATTTTCTAAGAGTTTTATTCCATCTTGCTTCCTGTAATGAACTTTTGGTCCTTGTTATCACATATATATGAGACCTTACGTACCATGTACTGAGAGAAAACGGAGGAAATTGTGCTACATTTGCTAAGACTAAGTAACACCTTGTTTTGTCAGTGATACTACTTTAAGTAAGATGTCTGGATAAAAGTGACCGCTAAAAGTGACTTGTGAGCCAGACTTTGCCAATGCGTTCTGTAACAGTGGCAGCCTTCTGTTTGCCACCCAGACAAAGTGTGGGAAATTCCTGTTAACTCACCATTTAGCATTATCTATCAGCTTTTGGCTGATCACTGATTCACCCTTGAGTTTTATAAGTAATCTCACACCAAGTGCTGATTTGGAACAATGAGGTTTGGATTAAAGGCACTTGTTCATCATCATTACAGCCTGTGAACCACCTACTCCGATAGAATTGATTTTGTATATTAATTAATTCATGATTGAGAAGTGCCTTACAAATGTGAAGCCGTACATAAATGCTGATTTTTTATTTTTCTGAGATGTGCCAGTATTGATCATCCTGTTGCAGTTTGTTGCAGAGCTTTCTGGAGACGGTACTGACTATAGTGTGTTCTTAGCAAGTCTGTGGGCAGGGACTTCATTAGCCCAAAGGAAGCAGAAGAGAGCTGAGTAATGGTGGCACAAATCTTTTGCCTCTTGGACAGAAATCTCAGCAGTCCCTGGGGCACTTGTCATTCAGAGGACGCATGAAGCGGTGTGTTACCGCAGAGGACAGCCTTTCCATTCTCTGCACTCTCCTTTGGAAAAGCCTGGTCCTCCTCCAGCCCACCCTCACTGCACTTAGCAATCCAGGATCTCAGCAAATGNGCAAGTGGGCATCTCTGCTCACAAAGCTTTAGACGTGCACGTGAAACAAAGCAGAAATTAAACCAGAGCTAAGCCTGGTTTAATCCCACCTTGGGAAGATAACAACTGACGTATATTAAATTCTGCGTACATTTTGAAAGATTATGAATCACACAAAAAAACTTTGAGGGGGGAAAAAATAGCTGTAGGCAGGCAATGTACCTGAGAAACCACTTCAGACATATGGAGATATTATTAAGCCTACTTCTTCTGATGGAAAAGATGTAACGTTCCCAAGAACTGATTCTGTAGGAAGATGGGCATCCACATGGACAAGACACCCCTTTCTGTCTCCCAAAATCAGATGCCCCTTCTACTTCAGTGCTTCTCCCTGGGGCACTTGTCATTCAGAGGACGCATGAACAAGGGCATAAATCTAGCCAAGAGAACAAACATTCTCTGCACTCTCCTTTGGAAAAGCCTGGTCCTCCTCCAGCCCACCCTCACTGCACTTAGCAATCCAGGATCTCAGCAAATGCTTTCCCGTCATGTTTCCTCTCCTCCCAAGTGCAACAGCAAAGCAGGTTTGGCATCTCCTCCTCACAAGCCTCACTGCCCTTACACATACATCACACACTGACTCAGTTCACAGCTTAAGTAGGATTTCTTGGCAGCACATACTGAATGACTCAGCCTGGGTGGTCAACATCCGTTTGCATCTTTAAAAAAAGCAGGTATATTTTCAAACACAGCAGAGTTCACCAGATAAAGGAAACATCTCCTTCTTGCATAACATGTAGATTTACCAGCTGAGTTACCCAGCCAAACCCCAACACAGGTACTGAACAGTGGCATCTCTGAGGAATGCCTGTCTGTGCCTGCATGTAGCATCGTTCTGCCTATGGGAACAGCCTATCCATAATCCAGCAAAACACCTTAAAACCAGGCTGCTGGAATCAGGCAAACTTTACAGACACTGACATAAAATCAAAAGGTTAAGTAATTTATTACAACCCTAGAAACAAAAATGAAAGCATAAAATGGATCATCAAACTTCATATAGAATTTTAGCTTCTTTCCCATCTGCCCACACTGGCCTTTTCCCAGGCTGTCCCTCTCTGCCTCGGGCTGAAACCAAATTCACTGTCAGCATGTGCCATGGAGAACTGTCATGTGAGACATTTGGGCCAGCAAAGCTGAGAGACCAATCTAAGAAGCAACACCTGTACTGCAGTGTGGAACAAACCTTTTGTTCTGATTTGGCTGCTATTTATCTGTTACCTTGTTCATTGAAAGCAAACTTAGAGGAAGGCCATTTTCATTGTCTTTATCTCTATTCCGACAATTATAATTTTCTGTAAAATAAACATATTTAAATACTCTGAAGTCAAGATGTAAAAGAGATACTGAACTCATCTGCAGGAATAAAGGTTGTGTTCCACCTAACAGCAGATGCTCTACCTGCAGTGTAAATGGAGAATGGTGCCTGGAAAGGATTCAGTTAGCTTCAGGTAGCTATTGCTCCTCCTTTTGGAAAATTTAGTATCATCAGTGGTCTCTAATAATACTTGGACTTTCTTAACCTAACTGTGGCATATAGAAAAAGGGTCCTGTTGCCATCCAGACTACTTCAAAATATCTAACTCAAAGATTTGTTGAGAAGAGAATGCAGAATTATGCATGAAAAAATTGTCCTGCCTAATATAACTATGCCGAGCTCATTCTAACCTACCCTAGCTATGAATCAGGCCCATTCATTTTAACATAGGAAGGGTGTGCAGGATTCAGCTTCCAAGTTTGACACAATTAATGATGTTTATAAGTTCAAGAATGTTGCTGCTAGGATGGAAAGTATTCAAGACAAGTGATCATATTTCATAGCACACTTAGAGGGTGAAGAGGCACTTGACATAAGACACTCTAATTTTCATAATCCAAATCGTTTGGTTGTTTAGGAAGATTTACATTTTCTTCAGCCTCTTTTCCTTCCCTTCCTCTACCAGTTTCATACATAACATAATTTTTTATTTTCCTTGTGTTCCAGTGCCTTGCCTTTGGGAGGATCTAAACAAACAGAAAAAAAAAGTTTGGCCTGAGTACCAGCAAAACTGAATAGCAGCAAAACAAAAGCATGCTTTTGCATTTAGGGGATCTGCAGTTGCATGAAACAAGACTGTAGCATTGCCATGAAATTAATATCATGAAATGAATGGCAACAATTTTGTCTCTCACAGGCAGAAATAAGAAGAGACCAGGCTGAGAAAGGTACATAAAACCAGTGTATCTTGAATTAAATCAAAAGAAAATAAAGAGGCACTGGAAAAACATATATTTAGGGAACACAGAATTTGGGAAATGCAAATTCTGCAGTCAAAATAGCTGAGGCAATGACTTTTTTTTTTTTGCACTCGCAACATTTTGTTCCCTGCATGGCTATGCAACTGTACTAGGACCACTAGTGAAATATCATACTTATTTCTGTTCTTTTTAGAACCAGAAAACATGGACAAAAAAGCAGGCTCTGCGTCAGAAAAGCATCTATATTTAGATGTCCAAGTCCCACTGAAATCCACATGCTTTAACTTTAGCTCATACAGATGTTACCTCAAGTTGGGTGCAAAAAGAACAAAAAGTACAGTCTGAAGGAGATACCTTTCAGTAAAGTGTACCTATAAATCAGGGAAGTGGACATGTAAATCAGGAACTTTTGGTTTAGGCTGTAAAACAGACAGAAGAGTTACCTCAATTACAGAGAAGCATATAAATGTGATTGATGGACTGAGGTAAAGGCAAGAGAAAAGCAAGATCAGTATCAAGCCAGCTTCAGAGTGTAGGAAACAGTCTGTCACAGTTCCTTATGCGACATCTACATGCCACACAGTTCTGTTACAAAACTGCTAGAACAGGAATATACTGCATGAAAGACCAGTTAGTTAGATATTTAAAATGCCTACCAGAAGGAAAACTTGGCCTTGATGATTTAACCTAGAAGGGATGTTCACCCTGCAGCCTTTACAATACTGTGATTCCTCTGCTTCTCCAAGAGGCATGAAGCCCTCACAGAGCACAAGGCAGTTCACGGATACTCTTGGGAAGACAGGTTAGACTCAAATTAACGTGAATGAAAGATTTAAACTTCAGGTGGCTCCTAGAAGATATAAAAGTAAATTTGAGAGAACTGAGGCAGTTGCAGAGCCCTAGACATGGAGCAGAAACAGGCACTGCACACTAGCCTTCTGGGTGGTAGACTGGACGTGTGTGTTTGTCATTTATCAGCATTTAACACAGTAGAACAAAAAAAAGAAAAGCCAACCCAACCCAAGCAAACAAAAAAAATTCTTCCTTAACAGGAAGTTCCTTTCAGTTGGTTATTAATTAGAGAAGCAAATGCTGGATCTCCTGGCCCTCTGCTGAGCTGCTCGCAGTGAAAAGTACAAAGTGAGGTCCTGCTGTGTGAGTAAACTGATGACTCACTTTTAATATCAAGTTGAGCCAGAATCTTGAAGGCTGCCAAGTTAACTCTACAGGGATCCCCACTTCAGCCCACTCACATTTCCTAATAACAGCACTGCATTTCAGCAGGCTGCGCTTAAGCGAGGCACTCGGATTTGTAAACAGAGGCAGTCTTGGAAATAATGTACCAGTGTGGTTAGCCGTATAATGTAGTAAGACAACAATGTACAATGGCAGTACTGCTATTAAACGGCCAGAGGATACAGCTCAAATTTGAACGTGACAGCGATTAACAAGAGATAACTATTAGTGGTATTTTAAAATTCTACCCATGCCCTCTATGGTCCCAGGAGAGGTATTACCGGCCCTCTCTGCATCGTATAAAGAGGAAAAGACTGCTGGTAAATGTATCCCTGCAGAAGCACACTTTTTAAAGAGTTTTAATTTATAGTTAGAAGACTAAAAAATATTTTATACAAAACAGACTGCATGTTCCTGTGTTTTGAAATAAGGGCTTAAGCCATCATGCTTACTGGAATACTTTTATGGCTTCTTTAGACATTTATTTGAAGTCCCCTAGTCTCAGCCTGGTGAAATTCAGGATGTGCAGAAACACACCAGAGTACTGACTCACTCCTGGCAGATTTGTGTCTCATTATATCCCGGCATAAACTACGACTCGTGTGCTGTTGCCACACAGTTCAAAAGATGCATGTTTATTGTCTTGGCCACATGACTGAAAATATATCACTGTAAGCTTTGCATTAGGCTTCCTGCTTGAGGACAAACCTCTTTCTGTTCAGGCATACAAAGATTTTTTTAAAAGAGATGTCTGTGTGGTTATAAGATTCCACTGCCAAACTGATTATAAATCCAGTAGTGTATGCTGAAATGTTCAACAACTCTGTGAAAGAGGTTTAACTCCCTGCCCACCCCTTTTACCTTACCTTCTTCATCTGCTTGGGTAAGGCTTCAACTTTCTTTGTGGCAAGCAGCATTCAACACACCGTGCACTCAGCGCTCTTTCAGGATTATGGTCTTGTGCCTGCCCCATATACACAGGATAATGTGCAGGAGGTATAAGTCCTGTGGTAGGAAATGAGTGCTTTTTCCCTCTCACTAAATCACTTTTGCTTCTAACTGAGCAGTCACAGAAAGTGAGGAGGAAAGCCTAGCCAAGGAATATTTAAAATTCTAAAACCAGGCAAATGAAAGGAAAGACCCCAAGCTGACTGACGCCATTGCACCCGTCTAATCTCCCCCAGCCAAGCTTTTGGGGCAGTAAGCATGCACCACATTCTCAATACACTTTTTTCCTTAGTTTGCGCACGTGGGTCGTCAGCCCTTAGCTCCTTGCTGGGGCTGTGCACCAGAATGTCCTGTGCTCCTTAGCCCACAGGCAGGTAACTTCTCTCCACATTAAGGAGCTGCTGGTTTCTGTTTGTGCCTTAGGTAATTATACAAACCATTGTTTTTCTCCAGCTGTCTCTAGTGGTGCAATAGCTCGTAAGACTTCTCCAAACTTTATTCATAGTTCAAGCTGATTACTTGATTTTAAGTCTCATACGGTTCCCTGTCCATGAGCTAGCTCTGAGGCTCAGCGTGCCCTGGGAGGATGCTGTAGTGCTCCTGGATGCTCACTTTCTGGCACTCACTCAGATTCTCAATTTTAATATACAGTCTGTCAAAATGATGTGGTTTCCTGACGACAAGAAATTAAATTTTAGCAATTAGAAAAGAATTACACATAGGAGTAGCTGGCTAAATCTTCCCATTGCTACCAAGTAAGACATTAACTAAGTAAAACCTCCGTTTAACATGCTCATGCACACAACATAAACGTTTAAAGCAGAAACTATTTTTAACTGTTGGTAATTAATCCTTGTGATTCTCTTTGCCTTCTAGGCTCTACAGGTCTCAGCAGGAGGTAATAGATACAAAGCACTTAACATACATGATCTGCAATCAGTGTTGCTTAGCATTTCAAAAGTGGCTTTCTATTAACAGGTAAAAATTTAAAATTTTATAAAAATAGGAAATCTGTTAATGGAACTGTTTTTTACAGTGGTCACAATATCTTTTTTTCAAACCAGGTCTGGTTTTTGATTGCTTTTGAATGCTGCCTGGCAAGAAAAAATACATTAGATTGTGAATGCTAGTCCAGTTGCTTTGAGAAGTGTCAAAACAAGTAGTGCGTAAAAGAGAGCTTTTTGGCTGATGTAAACAACAGTAATTACCCCACAGCAAGAGAGACACCAGTGAGGATTTACTGCTAATTACATGCAGTCATGGATATGCACACACACACTCATACCTTTTGCGGGTAACATAGCAACTTCAGTGTATGTACCTGAAACACTGCCAATGAGATGTGAGGCTCTCAGGAAAAGCTGATTTTCTTGTGATTACACTATTATTTAATCAGTAGTTTTGATAAAGAGGCGTGTATGTACAGGAGTGGAAGAGAAGGAGGCAAGAGTAGTAGAACTATGGAAAAGGAAGTCAGAGAAAGTAAGGATTCCTAACTGTACCAGGTGTAGGAGCTCTTAGATGAATTGATGACATTATACGTCTGTGTGTGCGCGAGGCAGTTATTTTGGCATGTAATCATTAGCTAGGAGCCTGTTTGGAAGGAGGGGAAACAGCCACCTGTTGTTTCAAAGGATATAATATTAAACAGTGATGTATGGCACTGTGGCATTTGCAGTTTCGCAGTGCATGGGTGGTTGACGATTCATCCTTCATATTCTGCATTATGTTTAAGCATGGAAGACCATCTACATTGCAAATTTTGTGTGAATAATCTCTAAAAATATATATTTGCCTCAGATATGGTCCAAAAATCCAAGAACTTCTTTAAGATTTTAGTGCAGGATGTGCAGAATTTGTCACAAAGCTTATGAATACAGTTACAAAAACTGCCACATATTTTCCCTCCCCTATATATGTATGACATTATGTCCACAGCACTGAAGTCTGTGCAGAAGCAGTAGTTTAATTATAACAGGCCATCATACTTTTTGGCAGAACTAACTCTAACTGGCCTTTGTATTCTCTGTGCATTATAAACGGGTTCCCTGAAATGTGTTCATTTTTCATTGCAGCAATATTTTTCCACTGATACAGAGGCAGACTGAGACACCATAGATATTGCCTGGTTTGATGAGAAAATGCCAAAGCTAAGCTGTCCACAGTTTTCATGGCAATTAAACCTGGCACAGGTGTGGTAACATTATTTTCTTCATCTTGGGACTAATCCTGATGGTATTGATTTGACTGTTTCTTATTTCAGTATTTTGCACTTGCTAATCTTGTCAGAAGGCTACCTAGGGCATTGGTTTTTTCAGCAGAAGTTCCTAAACTGGGCATATGTTAAAAAAATTACATGAGCCTTCTACAAATACAAGTGTCTCAGGACGTTCAGGAGGGTAAAGAGAGTCAGAGATCACACAATCACAGAATCACAGAATGTTAGGGATTGGAAGGGACCTCGAAAGATCATCTAGTCCAATCCCCCTGCCGGAGCAGGAACACCTAGATCAGATCACACAGGAACGCATCCAGGCAGGCTTTGAATGTCTCCGGAGAAGGAGACTCCACCACCTCTCTGGGCAGCCTGTTCCAGTGCTCTGTCACCCTCACTGTAAAGAAGTTTTTTCTCATATTCAAGTGGAACCTCCTATGTTCCAGCTTGAACCCATTGCCCCTTGTCCTATCACTGGATGTCACAGAGAAGAGCCTGGCTCCATCCTCCTGACACTCACCCTTCACATATTTATAAACATTAATTAGGTCACCCCTCAGTCTCCTCTTTTCCAAGCTACAAAGTAATAGTAATAGTGGACTATACCAGTGTGTATGACATTCATGCACCAGTTGTTGTGCCTGTAGAGATCAGTTCATGAATGTTGGTGCCTGTTATCTCTAAAACCAGATGAGACAATTCCTTTGCTATTTCATAGCTGTTGTGATAAGGATTCTGGGACTCGGTAGGACCTCACTGATTTCTCCAGTATAGGGCTTCAACTTTCCTGAATTTTCAGGCCAGAAGAATGAGTTTCAGAGAGCACACCCACTTCTCTCTGCAGGTCTTGACATCATATTGCTAATCTAATTAACATCCGTAACAATTTAAGCAATACATTGACTCAACTGTTCTTGAAGCCCCATGGCACATAGTTGAGTTACTTTCCAACACTGCTGTAAATCAAAAGAGAAAGGCTAAGTTCACTGTGTTTGCTGTACGCTTCATCTCGGGACCCTGATTCCTTTACCAGCTGCTCAGTGATGTTATTTTTATCACTTGCTAAGGAATACTTTATTTCTTGGTCCAAGATTTTCATGAGTATCCTCATCTGACATGCAAGGTAGCCTCTAACTTGAATATAGTATGCATAAATTTAAAACCAAAAAAATAGTTCAGGAAAAGTACGTGCAAGGCACAAACTGCACAGCAAAGATTTAACACAATCAGCAGAAAAAAAATGTATTTCTTTGGTGTTTTGCTTTTGAAGTTTCCATTTCAGCTGGGCACAATTGCCATTCTTACAGGGAGTATTATGGGCATATTCTTTAAAAGGAAAGTGAAATCTTGGACAAAATTTTCAAGAACAGTTTCTGTTGAGAGAGTGGCCCAGCAAAACAAAGGAGTAGATAAACAGTGGATCAAAATATTATTGGCTTGAACTGACAGTTGGTAGTGGAAAAGCAGGAGGAGACAGCGTAGCCAGGCCCAGGGCAGGTTCAGTTGTTGGGATGGATATCTGTCTGTGTCAGCATCACCAGCCTGGATGAGATCCTTCCCCTGCTCAGGGCTGGGGTGCAGTGATTCCGTTTGGGTATCAGAGATGTAGTAGTGCACGAACCCAGAGTTTTGGGCAGGTCTGGGTAATGATGCCTACTGTATTTTAAACATGACTTTTGTTGTACTGAGGAAGTGTTTGGGAAGCATCAGCTCCCCATTGTTCAAATTGTGGCACAATGAAATTTCTAAACTAATACAAAAAATGACAGTGAAAAATGGTCATCATCTGCAGTAGATATTACAGAGTCCCAAATAGCAGACCTTAATGTTTTATACTACTACAAGTTAAATTGGTACCTGTCTTACTTTTGTTCTGCCTTTCATATAATGCTATATAAACCATCCTGTTCAATTTGAAGACAAAAATGTGGATAAAATTTACCCAAGTCTGCAACTGAGAGAGTGGGTTTTTGCTTAGAAAGTTTTCACTTATTTGCAGACAGGACTGTTATTGTTGACAAAACCTAAGGAGATTATGAAATCAAGGGAGTCCGATGTGGTCCTGTGAACTTGGACACACGGATGATAAGTTTTCCTCCACTAACACAATTTTGCATAAAAAAAGTAAGTCTGGGAATGAAACTGAATACATTTCATCATCCCCACTTTTTTCCAGCTTTTTTTTTGCAAATGTAAAAATCTACAAAATACAGCCTCTGTATCTGACACCCTTTGTGCAAATACCTTTTTAAATAACTTTCCAAGACCCTCTTACTCCTGGCAAGTAACTCAAATTTTGGCACTTTTTTGCATATGTGCTTTTTTTTCAGCTATACAATATCCCTGTGTATTTCTACGTCCTCTCTCAGCCCTCAGTGACTTTTTACTGCCTCTGTTTTTATGGTATATATCTGGAAGCGACCCTTATATTTGGGCCCACAAGCTTGCTCATATTGTCCCATGATCCCTACTGAAAGCTGTACACAGATTTTGCAGAGTAAATACAGTGTTTTCTTTATTTCTAAATTAATTAGTATTCCTTTCTTTCCTCAAACGGATCACATACTACAGATATTATTTCTTAATTAAAGGACCAAAATCCAGGCCTCATCCAATATTTTACATGTTCAGATACTTCAGACATGGAAGAGATGGTATTTTAAAGACTTGCAAAGTTTTCTTGAATTTAGAATGGAAAAGACAATATAGAACTTGGAAATCATGTGGATCTGCGTTTGAGATGACTCTGCAAAGCTTCTGCTGCTGTGATGTAAGCAGGAATCATGTTATCTTCTGAATTTGAAAAGCATCCAACACCGTATGAAGGTGATTCGGATGTGGATGCGGCAATCTACTGTAACACACTTTTCTACTTTTGTCCTTAGTATGTGAATGTATTTTCCTAAGTGTAAAATCTAGCTCAATATTCTTCAGACAAGCTAACTACCTGGAGGGTTTTTGTTATTTAAACTGACATATTTGATAATTCTTGGGCATATGTTTTCTATTAGCCTAGTTATTCCTTTCTAATTTTCATAGAGTCTATCAAACTGTAAATAGATATCAGATATTATTTTTCTATTCCCCTATGCCCAAACAAATTATAGTTTAATGACTAACGTGCGGGTTTTAACGGGACTGGAGGAGAACTGAGGGTCAGGCTGCCCAGCTGCGATAAGCACGGCCCAGCGCCACCCAGTGGGATTGGTTAAAAAGATGAAATTTCAGCATATCCCATGTTTCCAAAAAATCTCCATAAAACTTTTCCAGGGCCAGCTGTGACTCCAAGCCCATTACAGACACAGCTGTGGAATGAGCAGGATTTACTGTAGCCTCCCTCTCTTAATCTCCGCAGGATTTCTACTTACTGTCTAAACAGCTCACCATGTTGAATGACAAAGCACCTCTCAGGCTGCCCTCAGTACCATGAGAGGATGGGATTGCACCGGCTGCTCTTCCCGCAGACTGAACGGGAGCTGGCACAGTGGCAGCCGAGGCCTGGCCGAGTGGCTGCGGGCCTGGGGCCTGGGGCTTGGCCCAGAGTTCCGCTGCCAGACCTCCCTGGAAAACTATAGCTCAGCCCTTTGGACTCCTAACTGGGTAAAATCAGATTGGGTGAGTTAAAGACAGGGCAGAAAAAGTCAGCCAAGCTATCAGAATAAGCACGTCAAACCCTGTCGTGGCTGCTGATTTTGGAATAATATCCCACCTGAAATAGGCACTCCTAAGCTTTCCCTCCAGTTTCTGGAAGTGATGGTTATTTCAGAAGAATATAAATTAATGTCAGGGAGCACAAAATATGGGACAGATCAAATAAAGGCATTTCAGTATTAAAAGCTATTAATTTTGTGCAATATACATTTGAGTTACAATATTATTAAATTCCATTAAGCTAAAATGATATATTTAACTCAGACTTCAGAGTGCTAATTTCATAGTCCCTTCCAAACTGTTTCTGCAGAGGTGCTAGGGATAATTAACTGCCATTTTCTCAGTAATTCGGAATCTGCAATTAATCAAAATGCAGGGCCTGAGTGATTGTAGAAAACAGTAACACTTAGTTTATTATGTAGCACATTCTCATTCTGGTTGTTTTATGATGGGATCAGCTACGCTTTTTCCCCGGAATTTATTGTGCTTGCCTTTCAGCCAATTAGTTTTTCTCACTTCACTTTAACTTAAAACCTGGTGAGTTTGTTATGTATATGTGTAAGGTTGCTTGTCGGTTATATTGGTCAGAGACCTGCAGGACTGCATGTGTTTAAGCAATTAGGAACCCGGCAATGTCCTGAAAAATTGCAACTTTGCTTTCTTAAAGCAATGGCTTTTCTTTAAAAAAGACTATAACCAGGTATGGGAAGATGAGAGCAATGAGGAAACCGCATTTGCTGCAGCTACAAGTGCCTGGCATGGAGGGACACCCAGAGCTGGCTGCTGTTACACTGCCCAGGGACAAGTTGTGGAGTCAGGGTCTACAGTCGCTTGTTTGTGGCACATGGATACAGCCATGCTTCCAGATCACACATACAGGAAAAAATTAACCACTGCCAAGGCATTGTAATAATGATGAAGCAGAGACATTTGATTCTCACATGCAAAATCAAGCTTAGAGGTAATATTTTCACTGAAGTACTCATGTACTTCTGGAGCTAAATCCTGCTGCTTTGGCACACGTTGATTTTACAGCTAGTCTCACAGGGAAGGAGATTTTAAAATTATAGTCAGTTAAGTGGATAGTTTGCCGAATGCTACTTGTGTGTATTAGCGGTAGGTCTCCACGATGGCCTGATGGGGTAGTTCTAATTGACTTAGGCCATTTTTGCTTCCTAGCCATTTAAACCTGCATCTGGAAATCCTTCTCTAATTTCACAGCTGTGGTGCTGCAGCACATACTGGGGTGCAGTAGAGCTTAACCAGTATTAAAAGAGATGGAAACTCTGGAGTAAACCAAACTGTGACAAGATAATTACCAATGTAAAGTCAATACTGAAAGACTCCTGTTGTTCCTAAGAGTGTTGGTAGAAGTTAAGTCCCAGTTTGATAGGATAACGATGACTGAACAGTGTGCAGTATGTTAGACACCCGCAGCACTACAAACACTTTGACCAGGATGCTTATTTAACACAATTATAACTTGAAAATCACTGCTTCTGGAGATTTCTTCTTAACCTGTGTTACTAACCCCATCTCTCTGGGTGCTCATGAAACCAGGCCTTGATAACTAGAAATAGCTCTCGAGTAGAGCACATGCTCTTATACTTCCACCATGAGAAGAGATGCCTTGTCTGAATGCACTCAGTCCTACTCTAGGATTAGGTTTTTTACTGTTTTTGATATATAAAGGGCTGCCTAATGCACTTGGCAAGACCACAGAATAGTCCTTTATGGTTAATTTACATTAACAATAACCAGTACTAGTGCTCCCCTCTACCAAAAGCAGAATCCAACCCCAGTTAAAGGAGGGGAATTGTTGCTACTTAGTTCCTACCAGCTATTGCTTTTTCTTACAGTGGACAAAAGACAACTTTTGACAAGGTCATGGTCTAGGTCAAGAGTGGCCTAGATCATAGTGGCACAATGCAGTGTACTCCTGGGTAGGAGACACAAATATTTCAGAAAGTACAGGGGTTGTGCAAAAGCAGTCCTCCCAATTAGCTAACACCAAAGAGTTACTAGGCAGAGGATGTTCATTGAGTAGATGGTATCACTAAATGTGACACTATGGGGCTATGCAACAGAAAGTGAGAAGATCAAAACCAAAACCTGACTTGAAATAAGTGTGGTTTTAAAGACAGATGAAGTTCCTTTTTGACTTGTGCATCCTTTTTGGTCTGGGTAATCCTAATGACCTTGCAAAGCAACGGAGAGCACACAATTCGGCACAAATTTGACAAGATAAGTTGAATACTTATTTCCCAGGGGACCTAAAGAGAGGTGACACTGAAAGAAGAGATGCAAAATTGAGATTGCACAGCACTACAGGTAGATGTTATAAATGCATGAGAAGCGGCAGTATTAGCCCAGTCATGGCTGCAGTGACGTAGTCAAAAACTGATGAGTGGTATTTCAGTCTGTCTCGTGTGGCACCACAGTCTTATTACTTTGTTTTCTTGAAAAAACATTGCCAACATATATGGCTGTTTCTTTGTTCCAAAAATATAAAATTATATATAAAATTATATAGAAAGAGGAAAAAGAAAGTGTCTTGTATTTCTTTTAGGCTGAAAGAGAAACACAGGAAAGTGAAGTAAGAGGAATTCAGAGAAAAGGAAAACTTAAGAACAGATGTCGCTGTTTATTTTTATTACTCTCTCCCCCTCTGTAAGATTATAATAAATTATCTCTTTTTACAATGATTAGGGAAGAAGGGGATTACAGCAAGGTTGGACAGAAGCATCAGATAAAACAGAATATAACCCTACTTAAATCCCCTATTCAAAATTACTCCAAAATGGGATTAAAGCTACTGTGTGAATCTGGTGCTTTAAATGAGTGAGGCTGTCAGAGTAGTGAACTATCTTTAGATTAACTTTGGAAAAAAACCTGAGATGGTTTTCTATCTGGTCCTTGAATTGATTTTTGTATTCTGGTGTGGATGAACTAGTTCATCCACATATTTGTATATTTTATGTTGGTTAAAACATGAATAATAGGAAAGGCAAGTAAGGACTCAGAGATGTCAAAAGCAAAGGTCATGTCAAAAAAAAAACCAGGGCCATTCCACCTATTTCTATGCAACTGACAGTATAAAAGACATTTATATTGTTGAAGAGAAGGCTAGTTCATCTGAACTGTTCTTAACACTTTAAATTGATAATGCTGAAGAAACACTTTAGTCAGCCATATTTTTCCATGTTCATCTCATTTGCCTGCTTTTTTCATATCTGAACTTGGAAAATCAAGATCTTTGTTCCAAGTGTGCTTGTCACATTCCAGAGTTTAGAATAAGATCCAAATCCACAGCTCCTTCTAATGCACCCCTGAAGAATTCTAGCATAAATAAAAGTATTGTTATTCATCTTTATTTTATTTTGTAATATAAGCATAGAAACCAAGTAGATAGCAAAAAGTAAAAATCCTAGCAAGAAACCTTTGTGTTTTCATGAGCATGAATATGACAAATTACTTTCAAATTTCAGAAACACTAACTTCTGTGATAAATACATGGGCCTTTTAGAAATTTTCACTTTGGAAACCCTCCTCTGTTAGAACACAAATAAAATGTGTTTTGGTTTTTGAGGATTTTTTTTTTTTGCTTTTTTCTTTATAGTCAGACAAGTCATGCTATTTATCTGTTCCATAGAGGAAAACCAGTGTGCAGGTTCAGCAAGATGTAACTGAGCACAGACTCTCAGGTCGTGGAAAGCCAACAAGGTATCCAAAAATTGATGGATTAAAACCAAAATTATTGGAGCATCTCTACCTATCCTGAATTACTTGGAAAACCTTAAATGGCCAAAATGTGTGCAGATTGTTATCAGCCATGCAAATTCATCTTTTAAGATGCTAATTTATGAACTATGACTTCTCACAAAAACATATGACAAATGGCTTTTCACCTTCTTTCCCCATAAAACCATATGAAGCTTTTTGCCAGGCTAGTAAACATTAGCAAAAATGTTAACATTAGTTTTGTATTGTAGGAATGTATCTCCTGGGATATAGATACAGTAGCATGATTTAAAGTTTTACCATATTAAGGTTAAGTTTCTGCACACGCTGCAATTTTAACAGAATGTGTACATTCTTCCTGCACTCAAACATTTTTTGTATTATACTTTGTTCTATCAAAAAAAAATGTCACATGAAACTGTAATTAGGATTAAGATATGACTACTTCATTGTATAATTCTCATACTTTAAGGAACGATTTCTTTACAAAATGGTTCAGGCTGACACTTGGCATACAAAGGTCTATTTTGTGAAAGGCTGGGATGCAGAACGGTTTTACAAAGTTCCACGTAAATCAGTCTTGTCATTTTTTTATTATTTTTACAGAAGAGCACAACACCCATTTTAGTACCATTTCTTGTTCTCTTAATATTTGCTGAGTCTTAAGTAGAAATAAGTTATTTTTCTGAGTTGTTTTCACAGCCTTTTCTTGTCAGTTTAAATGATTGTTTCATCTTAAATAGAAAGTTTACCAAGTCTCAAATCCTACTTAGTACTTGTTTTACTTCTCTCAAAGCATGTGTAGTGATGAATGTTTTAAGTTAATTTAGTGCTGTAAAAGGTGCCAAACTGTCAGACATGGAAACTAAAATAGTCTATTTGTGTTGAGAATGTTTATTTTATTTTATTTTTAAAATTACAGTTGAAGGCTTCTCCAGCTTTGTGTAGCCATGAAGACGTGTAACACTGGCGGACACGGGAGCTGGTGAAAGGGATGAGGCTGTGTTGGCTGATCTATGCAATGGAAAAGATGACCTGGCACAGACCACTGTAATTTTAAGTACTTCTAGGATACTCATCTACCCCTCATCAGCTTATCCAAAATTTTTCTGAAGGCAAAGGAAACCATGCTGGGATTAAACAGTGTCTGCTAGAAACTCATTCCCAATATACAGCAAAAAGATCATCAATGTAATCTCCCATGATTAAGCACAGTGTGAGCTACCATTGAGACCTCCTAGCTAGCAACAGTCCTCACTCTGCCAATCTAATTATTCAGCTGATTTCCCATAGTCACAAAGGCAAAATAGTAAGACACATTTTCTCTGGTTAGGAATAACAACTTCAGTTTGTTTCTTACCAGTACAGTACCAAGTACATCCCTCCTTCTTCCACCTCCTTATAGTTTGTGGGGTGGTGGTGTTCGTTTGGTTTGGGTTTGGTTTTTTTAGGTTAGAAAGGAATCAACCTGTGTCTTCTAAATATGTACATCCAAAATGATTAGCAACTGACAGATTTGCACAGCTACATNATTTCTATGCAACTGACAGTATAAAAGACATTTATATTGTTGAAGAGAAGGCTAGTTCATCTGAACTGTTCTTAACACTTTAAATTGATAATGCTGAAGAAACACTTTAGTCAGCCATATTTTTCCATGTTCATCTCATTTGCCTGCTTTTTTCATATCTGAACTTGGAAAATCAAGATCTTTGTTCCAAGTGTGCTTGTCACATTCCAGAGTTTAGAATAAGATCCAAATCCACAGCTCCTTCTAATGCACCCCTGAAGAATTCTAGCATAAATAAAAGTATTGTTATTCATCTTTATTTTATTTTGTAATATAAGCATAGAAACCAAGTAGATAGCAAAAAGTAAAAATCCTAGCAAGAAACCTTTGTGTTTTCATGAGCATGAATATGACAAATTACTTTCAAATTTCAGAAACACTAACTTCTGTGATAAATACATGGGCCTTTTAGAAATTTTCACTTTGGAAACCCTCCTCTGTTAGAACACAAATAAAATGTGCTTTGTTTTTTGAGGATTTTTTTTTTTTGCTTTTTTCTTTATAGTCAGACAAGTCATGCTATTTATCTGTTCCATAGAGGAAAACCAGTGTGCAGGTTCAGCAAGATGTAACTGAGCACAGACTCTCAGGTCGTGGAAAGCCAACAAGGTATCCAAAAATTGATGGATTAAAACCAAAATTATTGGAGCATCTCTACCTATCCTGAATTACTTGGAAAACCTTAAATGGCCAAAATGTGTGCAGATTGTTATCAGCCATGCAAATTCATCTTTTAAGATGCTAATTTATGAACTATGACTTCTCACAAAAACATATGACAAATGGCTTTTCACCTTCTTTCCCCATAAAACCATATGAAGCTTTTTGCCAGGCTAGTAAACATTAGCAAAAATGTTAACATTAGTTTTGTATTGTAGGAATGTATCTCCTGGGATATAGATACAGTAGCATGATTTAAAGTTTTACCATATTAAGGTTAAGTTTCTGCACACGCTGCAATTTTAACAGAATGTGTACATTCTTCCTGCACTCAAACATTTTTTGTATTATACTTTGTTCTATCAAAAAAAATGTCACATGAAACTGTAATTAGGATTAAGATATGACTACTTCATTGTATAATTCTCATACTTTAAGGAACAATTTCTTTACAAAATGGTTCAGGCTGACACTTGGCATACAAAGGTCTATTTTGTGAAAGGCTGGGATGCAGAACGGTTTTACAAAGTTCCACGTAAATCAGTCTTGTCATTTTTTTATTATTTTTACAGAAGAGCACAACACCCATTTTAGTACCATTTCTTGTTCTCTTAATATTTGCTGAGTCTTAAGTAGAAATAAGTTATTTTTCTGAGTTGTTTTCACAGCCTTTTCTTGTCAGTTTAAATGATTGTTTCATCTTAAATAGAAAGTTTACCAAGTCTCAAATCCTACTTAGTACTTGTTTTACTTCTCTCAAAGCATGTGTAGTGATGAATGTTTTAAGTTAATTTAGTGCTGTAAAAGGTGCCAAACTGTCAGACATGGAAACTAAAATAGTCTATTTGTGTTGAGAATGTTTATTTTATTTTATTTTTAAAATTACAGTTGAAGGCTTCTCCAGCTTTGTTTAGCCATGAAGATGTGTAACACTGGCGGACACGGGAGCTGGTGAAAGGGATGAGGCTGTGTTGGCTGATCTATGCAATGGAAAAGATGACCTGGCACAGACCACTGTAATTTTAAGTACTTCTAGGATACTCATCTACCCCTCATCAGCTTATCCAAAATTTTTCTGAAGGCAAAGGAAACCATGCTGGGATTAAACAGTGTCTGCTAGAAACTCATTCCCAATATACAGCAAAAAGATCATCAATGTAATCTCCCATGATTAAGCACAGTGTGAGCTACCATTGAGACCTCCTAGCTAGCAACAGTCCTCACTCTGCCAATCTAATTATTCAGCTGATTTCCCATAGTCACAAAGGCAAAATAGTAAGACACATTTTCTCTGGTTAGGAATAACAACTTCAGTTTGTTTCTTACCAGTACAGTACCAAGTACATCCCTCCTTCTTCCACCTCCTTATAGTTTTTGGGGTGGTNTAGTACTTGTTTTACTTCTCTCAAAGCATGTGTAGTGATGAATGTTTTAAGTTAATTTAGTGCTGTAAAAGGTGCCAAACTGTCAGACATGGAAACTAAAATAGTCTATTTGTGTTGAGAATGTTTATTTTATTTTATTTTTAAAATTACAGTTGAAGGCTTCTCCAGCTTTGTTTAGCCATGAAGATGTGTAACACTGGCGGACACGGGAGCTGGTGAAAGGGATGAGGCTGTGTTGGCTGATCTATGCAATGGAAAAGATGACCTGGCACAGACCACTGTAATTTTAAGTACTTCTAGGATACTCATCTACCCCTCATCAGCTTATCCAAAATTTTTCTGAAGGCAAAGGAAACCATGCTGGGATTAAACAGTGTCTGCTAGAAACTCATTCCCAATATACAGCAAAAAGATCATCAATGTAATCTCCCATGATTAAGCACAGTGTGAGCTACCATTGAGACCTCCTAGCTAGCAACAGTCCTCACTCTGCCAATCTAATTATTCAGCTGATTTCCCATAGTCACAAAGGCAAAATAGTAAGACACATTTTCTCTGGTTAGGAATAACAACTTCAGTTTGTTTCTTACCAGTACAGTACCAAGTACATCCCTCCTTCTTCCACCTCCTTATAGTTTGTGGGGTGGTGGTGTTCGTTTGGTTTGGGTTTGGTTTTTTTAGGTTAGAAAGGAATCAACCTGTGTCTTCTAAATATGTACATCCAAAATGATTAGCAACTGACAGATTTGCACAGCTACATTTATGACAAAGAATGGACAAATTAATTGGTGTGGCTGAGTTTGGCTTGTATTACCTTTTTAACTGTATCTTCTTGTTTTGCACTAAAAACAGTACAGTAGAGAAAGAGTGGACTCTCACGCCTGAGGCAAGCACCTACATTCTCAGTAACAACCACTAGAATTATGTGAGCTAGAGAATACATCCCAACGTACCCTAAGACTGTTGTTTTTCATTTTTCAATAAGTTTATATTCTCTTACCAGAAGCATACTGTTGGTAACAAATTCATAAAAATAATCCAAACCCTTTGGGTTGAGGGCTTTTTTTGTAGATTTTATATCTGATACAGTCTGTTCAATGTCACTGTGTTAGTACAGGAATATGGCTATAACATTCCTGCATGTGAAGCTGTACATCAGGCACACTTTAACAGATTTATGTCATCAACCCCCACACAGTATTAATCATTCTTCAAGGTCATTTTTAGCTATCAAAGTAAGTGCCTTAGTAAAATTGCCAAGGCAGCTTTCAAGCCAGGCCAGTTGCAAGTTTTCCAGTGCTGGAAAAGGAAAAAAAAAAAAAAAAAAATCTGAGGAATTCACAAAACAAGTTTCTTGGCAAAGTGTCCATAAAGGTCTGTGATGGGAGAGTAACCATTCATCAGCATCCATGCAAGCTGTCTCTGTTATGGAAACCAGGGCACATTTAAAGGAAAAACAAACAGATTTATCAGTCTGGTTACAATTTATGAAGTACAATGTTGAAAGGTTTCCCCTGTCTGTTTCAGACACTGACAAGATAAACTAGACATGGCCAAGGCTGAATGTGTCACTTCTGTCAGGTGCTATGATAAGTATGAAAAGCCAGGTATGCTTCACACACGGTCTCCAAATAAATCTCAAACAAAGTTTATTTTCCTTCATTTTGGTTTCCATATTTCACCACGGCTGAAGCCAAAGAATCAATGACATAAGATTTGGGGATGTTTATTACCAAACCAAATGTCTGAAGCTTGCAAATATGGAAAAACACGTCAAATTGTTGGTTTTATGGGAGACCATGCTGACATTTAGTAAAAAATATTTCAATTATTATCACTTGGGAATTCCTCTGTTTGCTTTACATTTTGGTGAACTCAGTGACAAGAAGATGCTGGTTTTCTGTGTTAAATTCAATTACAAAGGCTGTGCAGGCACAAGAGGCAGCCTGAAGGACAGCTAAAATACACCAGCATTTTACTAGTAGCTGGGTACCAAATACTGGCTGTGGAGCAAATTCAGGAGCTGATCAAAGCTCACAGTGTTTCTACATTAAGTTTGGGATTATTTTTAAAGCTTGCAGGTATTGTTATTTACATGTTCTTTAGGAACATGGAATGAAAATGTTATGAGTAAGGATGTGTGCAAGGAAATCCTTTTTTTCCTACTTCTTCCTCTTTCTACATTTTGTTCTCAGAAGCCCTTTTGTTTAAAAGAGACACAAAATGTCACACCAAAAAGAACTTTCGATATTATAGTGGCCTCCTAAATGACATGTACAGGCAAAACAGAGGCTGATATAAGAGGGAGGTCAGTACACCCACACAGACTCTGCTACAGTAGCTGGTGTCCCAAAACTGTCGTTACGCTTCCTCCTTAATTTAACTCAGAACTAACGTAAGTCACCGTCATACCTAGGAGCTCTGTAGGTATTCACAACCTATGTTCTCCAGATGCCAAGATAGAATATTAAAAGAAAAAAAAAAAGAAAATAAAAGTGTGATAGAAAATAAGGAACAAACGTCAAAATATGTAGGGGGAAATAGAATTAAAATAGAAAGCTGATACAAGAAAGATATAACTAATCAAGCTGTAAGGAAAAAATATTGAAGGTGAAAGACTTTAATGATGTCAGGTTTTTTTCTTGGTTGAGCTCTTTGTATTAATCTGTTTTTCCTTTCTTATCGCATGCTCCTCTGAGATAATTCATGAAACTGAGCTCTTCAGCATTTGCCTCATTTTTTTGAAAAAAACAGAACTGGTGTCTTCACTTTGATGTGCTTGCTAACCTCACAGCAGGACCGTCAGGTTTCTCAGCAAGCTTGCCAAGACACTCAAACTGCCTTAGAGACAAGGCCACAAGCTGCACAGGAGCCTGCTATGGGCTCTCAGGTTCACAGTCACTGATGCTGGCACCTGCCCTACTTGAACTGTGTTGACATTGAATATGGATTGTTTCCATTGCCTAGTCCTTCCTTTGTAGCAGCCACGAAGATGTGGAGCTCAGTGGGTTTTATTCCATTATGCACAAAAATCTGTCTTGATCCTGAAGGGTCAAAATAACACCCAACTTAAATATGAATGAAAAATCAAAACCAAAAGAGGGGCGTGGGTGACAGGGAGGAAGCTCTGATTTAATTAGAGCAATGAAGTTCTGGTTCAGGACAGACCCCTGGGGATGGGAAAGCTGTACAAGACTTGATGTTGAGAAGTCAGATATTAAACAGTAACTTCCTCTGCACTCAGTACATGCAAATAATTGGAAAGTTACTCTGAATGAAAGCAGAGCACCAGAAACATCTGTCAAAGAGTACCACTTGGTGACACAGGTAGGAGAAACATGCACCTTTTTTTCTGATGTATACTTGAAGTCATTTTAACTAAAACTATATCATTTTTGTGTACTCTTTACCAATGTCCAACTTTCTCCAAGAGAAAGCACTTCAGCAAAAGAAAAGTAATTTGCCATCTGTTACTATGTAGGAATAAAGGACATCATGTTACACCAGAACAGGGACTGTAGAGAATTTTTTGGGCTGAGCTTTTTAACAGCTTCACGCTGCTGACTGCACGTTCATAAAGAGAATGGAGATATATTCTACTACAAAATAAAAGAGTTTATTTCATTCTACTACCCAACCAACATCTTCAAACAGAGAACCAAAACAGACTGACTTTTTACTGTCTCCATTTGTCCACAATTAGAATTACCTGCTACAGATAAGTTGACTCTCTTGGTACTCTTTAATGAAGATCATCATAGTTTTCCCCTATTTGCTGGATCCTCAGGCACACAATCTTGTTTTTTTACCTCAAAACCTGATATTTAGGTTCTTGTGATCTCAAATAACACCATTATTATTCATGTACAATCAGTTAAAAGGACTGAAAAATGTAAAAACCAGTTTTCTTACATAAATACATTTGCTAATTATGAAAAGGAACAGCAAAAGCATTGTAAGCAAGAGACTAGCAGATTTACACTGTAAAGAGAGGAAATCAGAAAGGCTTCTCTTATGAAAAAGTTGGTACTTAGGACTAGAAGTACATCAAATGACCAGCTCTCCTCCTGGTTCATGACAGTTCTAACTTTTTCTTTGTTATTTCTTAAATATTGCAGAATTTCAATTAATCAGGAATATACTCAGTTGTTGGGTAGTGTATGTTCCTCCAGCTACAATCACGTTTTGAATTGAGTTGGGGCCTACATGTACATCTAACCCATGGAGAGGAAAGCTAAGGTTCAGGCTGGATGGGGGCAGCAGCACACTCCAACAGTCCCCTGATCCTCCACAGCAGGATCCAGCTGGTGGAGCACGTAGCAGAGCCCCTGGCACAGCCATAAATTACCTACAGTGTGTGTGACTATGATTAGCTGTTTGACTTCTTGTTAAGCAACACTTACAGTATCTGTAAGCACACAGCAAACAGTTTGGAATTGCTGATTGCACTCTGATTTACGAGGGGTGGTAGAGAGGGATAAAGAGAGACATAAGTCTCGTTACTCTCACTGCAGTTTGGAAATGGGTAGCAACACAACTCACGATGAAACTAGTCAGGAAATAAGTTGTCATCCCACAATACGTACATTTGGGCCTTGCTTTTTCTTTATTTAAGTAATTAATGCACTCTTACCAGTTTCAGAGAGAAAGAAGAGTAACAATATAGGAAAAAAGGCTCTCCAGATAGCCTTTATTTACTATCTAGCCTAAGCAAGACCAATACTGATAAGTGTAAGTTCAAAAAAAAAAATTCAGATTCATGAGATTTCCAGACCAAGGTTAAATGTGCTTGGAAGAAGTTCAGTTATAGATCTGCATTTTGGACACATGTCCCTTCATAACTTCCAAACTGTTGGACACTTGGTCATCATTTCTTTCTCAAATGATGTTTCCAGACCAACAAACTCATCCTTCCCTGGGATCAGTCAGTTCCCAAGTCTTGCCTTTTAGAATGCAACCCTTTTTCTGTCTGTTTTATGACAACTAGTAACAATCTGTGCTTCAGCTCTGTATTAATCTTCCGAGAATGTTATTTTTTTTTACAGTATTGGCACAGCAGGAGACTTTCCTTTGCTTTTGATGAGGGCCCCTGGAGACAGCTGACACACCACTAGCACAGTGCCAAAATAATACTGTAGGACATTCAGTCTAAATTGGCATAAAATATTGAGATAACATCATTTCTTTTTCTCCTGATACTGATCAGATTGATGTGTTATGTTATGAAGGGCAGACTGAGATCAAAGTCTTACTCTCCTGTAACCTCCTAACTATACCCTTCGAACTGTCTTGGCTTCAGGCCTTCAGCAGAAGTCCTGCTATTGCCCATCTTGGCCTTGCTACATAGCACTATAAATCTAACCACATAAATTGCACAGACACACAAAATTATGAATTTACTTTATTTGTCACTTAAACAATATTTTAATACTGATCTCACAAATGTCCTGTTAATTTTGTATTGAACTAGTGAGAATATTACTCTCTTTATAATTTGTGTGCAAAGCTTTTCCAATTACAAAATCTGCCAACTCAAAGGGAAAAAAGTGATTTGGATTAAAATTTGCACCTGAAAACAAATTAAAACTGACAATTTGCTAGCACTAAAGACTTTTTACAGAAGGACTTTTTTTTAAAGTTTTCTTTTTCAAAATATATTGTTGGTGTTTCAAGACTAAGAACAGATGAAATAGCTCAGACATGAAAAGCGCTTTTTAGTAAGACTAACAGAATGAATGTCTGGATGGTATCTGCCAAAGAGAAGCTTCTGTTTTCTCAAGTTTTAATAAGCAAAATTGCATGAACACTGGTCCCACATAGACTCTTTTCTTGACTAATTTAAATGTTTCAGTTTTCTTGGCACTATTTTCAATATCTCATCCCACCAGAAAGCAGTGTGAACATCTTCCATAGTTTAGTGCACAGTTCCATTATATCCAATTATCTGCCTTTCATAGTAGATTTATTCAATGCTGCCTCTAAAATTATGAATTAGTCTTTTTATAATCTAGATTCTAGAGAAGCACCTTAATTCCACTCTCTAGTTAATCTTACAAAAATCACGCAATTCCTAAACTAGGTCAATTGATACTTTCATGACTAAGCCTGAAGCAATCTGAGCCAGATTCACACCCAATCCAGAGCACAGACATACCACAAGCATAGTTGCATATTCTATCACCAGCATTCACACACATCAGAGTCTTATTGATGTTTTTGAGACTCCACACATACATGCAAACCTGAAATCCCTCTTAAAGACAAATCCCCACAACCATCCCTAAGCAGAACTCAGTTTGCTCTCAAAATCTAATTCATTACTATTAATATCAATATATTTTTCTTTGTGACTGATACAGTGCAGAGGGCTAAAAGAGTAATCTGATGTCACCCCTTTTACATTAATGTAATTCAAATGTATCTGCAGGTGGCACTGTTACAGCACAGCAGCCTGTGCAGGTTGGCAGTACACAGAGAAATTAACCCACCTCCAGTTCACTCTTTAAAATCTTAATTGCAGGTCTTACATCAGCCATTGAAACTTGACCTGATCAATACTGAGCTTTTCATGATTAATAGTGGCCTTATGTGAAAACTAAAATGCCTTGATAAACTGAAGAATAACATGGGCTTTTCAGTCCCTTTTTCTCATGTAAGCAAAGAACAGATTAGTATACAGCAAACCCATAAAAAAACCAGAGGTGCGAATAAACACAGAATAACTATATGCTGTAAAAAATTTCGAGTGCAGTAAGGACAGAACCAAGTTGTTTCCCTTCCCATCCCCTTGTGCCTAATAAGGTGCAAAGTTGTGCCTGAAACTTTTCCCACTGCCATGGAGTCCACCAAGGAGTTAGGGATCACCAAAGCTGAACTTGGGTCACTACAGGGGAACTAATATAGTTCTCCACTGCCCAATGACTCATTTCCATGAAACTTCTAGTCATTCAGTATTTCAGTTAAGTAGACAGAAGCCTGTAAACTGGCCAATAACTAAACATTTACTAAGGAAGGACAAACAAATGCACCTACACATCTCAGCATCTGCATGAGCTTGTATTCACAGCATGGCCACATAAGCTTCTTTTCCTATACAACCAAATTAAGGAAAGAACCTGAAAAAGGAACAGTGAAAAACTAAATGAATACACGTATTAACTGCACTTTACAATATATGAAAACCAGAAAATAAGCTAAACTAACATGGTCACAGCAGCTACAGTAGATACACAGGTTTTGATGCTGAAATACAGAGCACACATAAATTCTGTTGGTCTCTTCCAATCTTATTTCAGTTAGCTCTCTAGCCCTCTCATTTGTGGCTGTATTATACTTCACCCTGATAAAATATTATTTAGATTTTTAAAACATAGCTTTGCATAATATTTCATTTTCCACCTAAACAAACAAGTTTTCTTTACCTTTAACTGTAATACGAAGTACCCTGTCACATTACAAAGGAAGGAATTACATAAGTCTGCTGGCTCTCACTGACTTTATTAATTTAAAAGCCATTATGAATGTAATCCAAGAACTGAACAGCACCAATCAAAAAGTACAACAAAGTACAGAAGCATCCTTTATCATTAAGAACCTTTTGTGCTTTTGACAAGTGACTTCGTAATTGCTCCAGTAGCACAGCACTAAGAGAAAGTAACACTCTGAAGCTATAACGTCTTATGCGTACCAGAAACTTCCTCTCATCAATACCAGTTCACAGAGTTTTTGAGTTCTTTAGATGACAAACATAGGGGAAAAGGATGGTCAGAAGAAGCAATACTCCACCATGTGGCACTGTGTGAGAACAGGCAAGCCAGACTGATCTGATATAAAACATGTATATTCATAGCGGACCTGAGTAGTTTTCTTGGTATATTCTGACATATTAAAAAACCCCCAAAAAACAAAAACCAATTCAGTCAATTTCACCAGAATATGAACTTGGGAGGAAAAAAACCCTTTTTGTTATCCACCTAACAATGTAATTCAGATACCCAGAATGGAATACTTCTCTGTTGGAAATTACTATTTGCACATTTTAAATATGTTTTGTCACACTTCCAAAAATGAGAGAAACATTTCAAATGGTGTAGTTGACCAGCGGAGTTCTTTGTAGTTAGCGTGAGGGGCTCTTTGTAGTCAGGGCACAAAGTTCTTGGACACCACCCAAGAGAGCCAAATATGATGAAAGTGAAAAGCCACTTATTGTGTGCTGTGCNTAGCTTAGTTGTGCTAATTATTTTCTCTCAGTTTCTCCTTATCTTTCTCACATCCTGTATAATTGGATACCTTTGGATATCTGGTAATTTTTCTTTTTTCCCAGGATCCTCTATCAACCTTATAATTACAAAGCCTAAAGTTAGTGTCATAGTTAAAATTCTACTTCAGCACAAAACGCCCCTACAGAATGGACAGAAGATGTTTAGTGGAGAGAAGAGAGAAGTGCCTTTAAAGAGAGGTCTTCAAGTTTCCTTCTACTCTCAGGAAACATTTTGAAATTTCAAAAACTTCCTTAAACTTTTACCCTTTGTACTTTGGGTTTATGAAGAAATCCCAAGCTTTTTCTTCTGGAAACCCTTCTCTCCTAGTCAGTTTTCCATAAATTCATTGGAATTTTCTTAGACCATTTTCCAAAGTGTGCTCCAGTAAAGACACAAAGAAAGTCTAACCATAAATAATTTCAATAATAATAAAAGAACCCAAGCAATATCTTTGGTATCAGAACTCTCTGTAGTTGTTTCCCTAACCACTAGAAACATTATTTACATAATAGTTTTATCTCAGAGGCAACGCCACAGAGAATTAAAATGTTTTTTTCTTTTTTATTTTCTCATTATAGAATTAGAAGAATCCAATAGAAAAATGCTGAGAGAAAGAGTCCTTCACTAAATTTTCACGATATGAAGAACCACTGTCCCTTGCTGGTGATGTTTAAGTGCTTTGCTGCACTGCAACCTGAAACTGTTTAAGACTGTAACTTGCCTCAAGCCCAGTGAGAACTCTCATAGCAAGACACTACCAAGGTATTCAGTCTATTTTTTCCCATTCTACATCCACAGCTACTATTTGGCTATAAACTGTCCATCTTTTAATTCTTCCTTCATGCAACTGAGCTCTCTCTTAATGCTGTTATTGGTATTTGTATTCAACCCAGTTTGTCAACATCTTTTCAACTATCTTTTCATTCAGAAATTAAGAAATTCGAATGCCTGTCTCACAAATACAGTAATTACTCTGCTATTTCTAGGACTTGTTAATAAAAATAGAAAATAGCCTTTGGGGAATTTGTTTTGCCTGAGAAAAGACATTTGCTACACTTAATTAATAGGAAGATATAAAGTTATTTGCAACAGCTTGTCCTCACAGTCATCATCATAATATTGCACAATCACGTATTTACCAGATAAATATAAATCAGGAATTAATATGATGATGCTGGGTCTATTTTGGAATCATTTCTGACAATGTTTTTGCATACCAGGCATTGAAGTGAGATGGAAATAACCACAATACAAATGACTACAGAACTAATCTGTGAGCATCTGCATCTTCTGGTAAGTACTTTATAAATATTACCTGGGTAAAAATATGAATTTTCAAATGCACTTTAATCTATAATACTTGCACACTTTTCTCTACTTCAGAAACCTTACAACTATCCATAATATCATTCACTTGGCCCAAGGAAACTAGGAGTTCAAGTTTAACTAATATCTATCCTAAATTAAAAGATAAATTTTGAAATTATACATATGGAACAGGCATTATCCTCTCTCTGAGAAAACGATGTAAACATGGGATTTAGTAAAAACAGACAAAGTATGTTGGTTATGTTAAATTCAGTTTAAGAAAATCATATCAAAACAAGTTATCAGCATATGCCATTCATCATTAGGGCAGACTGTTCCATGTACTTATTTTTGGCTACAATATATTGAATTTCTCTGAAAGGCAGAGGCCTTCAACTGCTTCTCTGTGTAGGATGTAGATTCACCAGACGCAAAAGTGTGCCCCTCTTCACAAAGCCACAAGCTAACGGTGACAGGCTCAGTGAAGAAATTACAAATACCTCCACCATCTGTGCACTTTTTGTTTTGTTGATGGTTTTTGGGGGTGGTTTGTTTTTGTTTTTTTCCAGCAGGAAGACAAATAGCTGTCCTTCTAGAAAAGTGCTTCAAAACACTGGTCATCTTTCAGTTCATGGAGAGCTGATGAAATATCTGGAGAAAAAAAAGGAATCTTCAAGCACAAACGTAGTAAACTGGCATTATCCTGAAAGAGGGTCAGATGCCACAGGTTTATTATCTGAAACAAAAAAGGAGCTGGCACAAAAAGTTAATAGTGCTCCTACACTATGTCTTACTTCTCTTGATGTCGATACTGATTACTGATGCAGCATAAACTTGCCGTTCTTTTTAGTTTAGCTTTTAAATGTTGGTTTGACTGATCCTTACAGAATTTTTAATTTATCCATACACTAACATTTTTATTATGAGAAAAATAAAAGCATAGACTGTGTCTTCATACACAGTACCAAACAAGCCTGTCAAAGCCTAAGGCCAAACAGTTGACTTTATCAAGGCCAACTGTAGCCCTGTCCACTTCTCCTTGAAAACAGACACCTCTGGCTTCAGCCAGTTTCGTGAATGAGTTATTCCATACCAGATTTGACAGAAAACTTTCAATCATATCTGGGACTGTACTTGCACAGCCTGCGTTCCACTTACTGCTGCACTCCCGAGTCTTCAGCAGAAATTGTGTGTGCTGTGCATGTACACACCACAACAAGGCCATGCCCACCGATCATGGCTTTGCAGATAGAACTGCAATATTATTTCTGGATGCAACCCTAATTGCAACTCAGTCAACCTATCTGACAAAGAACTGCCTATTTCAGTGTCCAAACTTCTAGTTGATCAACCGTGACTACTGTGAGCTTCTAAACAACACACTAACAAACTGGCTCTTACCAGAGCTTCTTAAACAACACAGTTCTCCTCAATCAATTTGTGCAGCACAATGAAATCCTGCTCTTGAATGAAGCCACATCTTTCAGGTGTAGTAAGAATGTTCCTAGAAGTCCCCATCCACCAAAGGCACCAGTGAAAGAAAGCATAAAAGGAGCACAGAGGATAAGGAGCAATAGTACCTGCACTCTTAATAAATACCATATAGCTTTAGACACCAAAGGTCACAGCTCAGCCTTCTAGTCATTGAAATACACCAGAACAACCCATAGAAGAGGAAGGTATTGATAGAGTTTTGTACCAAAATTCTTTTCTCTACTCATAAGTATGTTTCTTGTCTATGTACTAAGAACTTCTACAGTTCACTCACGTTCTGTACAGAGAGTTCATTTTAGCTGTTTCCCTTCTCTCATAGAAGTCTTTGTCGAGTTGAACCCGCTCTGACCAAAACAGAAATGTTCCAGCAGCAATAATGTACCAGAGACATATCAGTTCAGGAGATGGGAGGAGATCCATTCACGTATTCAATGCCTTGGAGCAGGGGTCCTTTAAAAGTTCTTGAGGATAGGTATGAAGTGGGAAAAATAAAGCTCATTCCTTCTTACCCGTCTTTACCTGGGACAGTTGGCTCCAGAGGAACTTGAATCCATTACCAGGCTGCAATTGCTCCTAATTGCTTAACATCAGGTCAGTTGAATGGCTTGCTACAAGACTTACAGCTGGATTTAACCCAGCTCTAACTTAGTTATGTGTAAAGTCATAATGAAGGACACAAAAATCATGACCTGTGTCTGCAAAAATCTTATTTACTAACAACGCTGGAGAAGCGCAAAGCTTGATTTTCAGTGTCTTATTTTTGTTCACACAAATTCAGAAGACAAAGTATCTTCTCCCTATAAACAGACTGAGTCTACTGGATACTGAAATCCTTTAGGCTTTAAATTACAGAATTTCTGAAAGCTAAACAGCAGAATAGAATCAACACTATGGTAAGAAACATATATGCCTTATTAGAAGAAACTGTTTCAGCCCTTTCATAGACAAACCTAATAATTCTGAGAGCATCAGATTGCATAACCTCTTCATAGGTGTATGGCAAAAAATACAACAGCAGTTGGGGTAAGTAACTCCCCCCATACTTTTTACAGGAAAGCTCTGTACTGTCTGAGGGCTATCAAAGGTTGGGACGCTTGTAAAGGCAAACTGCTTACTCAGAGGCAGGTTTGATCAAGGCTCATGTTTTCCAAAAGGCAGCTAACTTACTTAGGCCCTTTAAAAAATCCTTTCCCTAGAGCTCATCCACTGGGCTGTTTGGGCTGCAGGAAATTGCCAAGCCAAAAGCAAATAATTTGTTTCTAAGAGAAGCAAGGAAAAGACAAAGAGCAAAAGTTAACACTGCAGAACATTGCAAGCCTCAGAGAGTACAAAACAATTGTTTTAATGAGAGCTAAAAATACCTTATTCTAAGAGCCTTGCTCTTCTGCCAAAGGCATTCAATACACTGAGAAACATGTTTGCAGAATCAAAGTCTTTATAATACTACAAAAGTGTTTACAACACTACTGTTTTACAAACAGGTTAAGCTGGAATTACATTTTTTGTAACAATGACAATAGATTGTCAACCAGACTGAAGTGAGTATTGGCACTGTTGCCAACTTAATGTTAAAACAGGAAAAAAATGAGCATATGTTTGCTCTAGATCACCTGATAGCTACTTTGGTGTAACTATCAAAATACAATTTTACTTTCTAACCTTCTGTTTGAGATGTGACAGAAGTGAGTTGCACTGGAATGCACTCTCAGAAAAGGAACAGAAGGGTCATGCAAACAGATATGAAGTCACCTGGCCTCACTAGAAATTTTACAAATGTTCTCTAGACTCAAAAATCTTGGCTCAACTCAAAATCAATATGACTCTTCATTTGTAGTCCAGGGGAACAAAACATTTATAATGATCAGACCTCAGAGAAACTTTTATGGAAAGTGCTAAGTTTGCCTTCCTTCCTTTGTTAATTTCAAGCACAGGAAAAATCTTTTTTTTTTTTTTTAGGGAGAAAAAAAGAAAGAGAAGTGATTTAAAGTAATGAATAGAGTGACAATTCACTTCTGAAAATCCAAGCTTTCTTGCCATATTTAGCTAATGCCGAAACACTATCTACAGCAACATCAACAGCGCAGCTGTGAGGCTGCCAGTACTGGCTCCAACTGTGAAAAGCACTTTTTCATTTTTTTTTTTTTTAAATATTTTTCCTCACTTTTTCCTTTCCAAAGGCACAAACCAGCAGAAAACAGTCAACTGCTTTGCACGATTGTCAGGCAAAGGAGTCTACAATTTATTTTGCTATGTGCATATTAACCTAGCAAGAATTGAATTAAACAATATAGTATTTGCAACATTGGAACAACTTGTTCACCAATCGTGAATCACCGCCTCCTGCATTTAATTTAATTGTTCACTTCTATTGTAAGACAAGAAAGAAAACCAAAAAATGACACAAGAGGGTGCTGGCCACATTTGTGTGGCAAAAAAATTCTGCCATTAAATAAGGCCCAAAACTGAGACAGATCACATTAGGCTTTCTGAAAAGTTGCTTTATACCCTCAAAAAGCCAGTTTGCATAGTTTGTTAAGTTACAGTAGGCAATTCTCTTTTAGTAAGAGAATGGTAAGGCATCAAAAGTGGAAAAAGAGCATTCAAAGTGCTGAGGGCGTTTATTCCATCTATGTTACTTGATTAATTAGTTGCAACCTCAGTTCCTTCCTCCCCACTCATCTCCCTTCTCCCTGTGGTGATGAAAAGCTGGAACAGAGCAAGACAGACTCTTGGTGTGCTACAAGCTAGTTCTATGAACTGGTGGGGCTTGGCTCATGCTGCAGTCCCCAGCAGTGGGTCTGCTGGAGATGTATCCCTTCCCTAAAAGGGAAAGTGTGCTATAGTGATTATTAAGGACCAACAGATGAAGTCACATGACCCTCACAGTCTTTGGTTCATCTGCAATAACCACCAGCTCCATCCTTCTCTTCCAGTAAGCATCAACAAAAAATATCTGCACTTGCCACCCTCCTCTCTGATACATCCTCCATACCTACCCATCTAACTTCCCCCCTCTCCATCAACCCATTTAAAAAAGGAGGAGGGTGCAGAGCTAACAGGTAATTTCTGACTGTAAATTATGTCCCAACCTTCAGCCTGTCCTGTGTATTTAAGCACATTAGGGTGGGACTTCTGGTGTCACTCTCTGGAACACTTAACACACCAGAATACTGTCCTCAGTTCACCTTGTTGTGTGCTGTAATAAACACTTTGCAAACATTATCTGACTTCTCAGGTTTTGTCACAATACAAGAAGAACAGACAGACGAGACAGCATTTAGAAACCACATGTAGTTCAAATGTCAACATTATCACTTGTAGAAACACAACAGGGACAATTCATGTTCATCTCAGGACTGTCCAGAAACTGCTTTCAAGTACACTGGAGAGCAAGCAAAAGAGGATATACCAAAGTTTCTGCTGCCTTTAAACAGCCATTTAAGCTCACCTTATAGGTCTTCAAAAATTCTTACCTTGGTTCTTTATGGTGTTATAATAACTTTAAAATGCCTATGATGTACTGCCATACCATCAAGCCTAGAAAACAGAAACTTAGAATTGTTTGCTAAGTTTGGAGCTTTAAAGATATGTAAAAGACATTAATACAGCACCAAGTGAGCCCTAAAACAAGTACTGTCACACTTTAAATTCAGAACATGCTCACTGTGAACAGATATGCTATTAGGCACTTGTATATAAATCTAGTAAAGTAAGCTAACAGCATCTGCATCATCACTAGAGCAAAATGTTTTGTCACCTAAGGACAGATGAACAGCACCAAAGAACAGATAGATGAACAGCAAGTTTCCAAATATATGCTGTTTACTTACAAGGCTTCCAAAGAGCTGGTTCTATCTTCTTGGAATAGGTAAATCAATACCAAAGCAATCATTGCCTCCTACCTTAGTTAAAGACTTAGCCTAGACCATGTCACACTGCAGCTCTCACCAGAACTCCTCACGATAGAAAAGAGCTGCAACCAAAAGTACTGACATTCAAAAAATGTACACACATACACAACAGGAAAATTCTTAATAAAGACACAGTTGTTATCATTTAACGGTCATTTTCCTGTTGTCATAACTTTCCACTAACATTAATTCTAACAGTTGGGAAAATACTGACAGTAGGCACCTGCTAGAAGAGAGCAGTGTTTGACAGTTACAAGCACAGAGTTGGGAGTTGCACTTCATGTCTTTTTTAAAAAAAAAAAAAATGAAGTCAATGAGTTTGAATAAAAATGGACTTTATGAAAGTATGTCCCATTACCAACTTCTTTATCAGCCTGTATCTCAGTGGTACTCTAACCTACAAGTAGTACTTCATTACACTAGATTACATTAATCTCCTGTCTTTTCTGCTTGCTCTGAATCAACTGATCATACTGCTTTTCCTAGAGTCCTGCAAAAGGTGCTATGAAAGATCCAAGACACTCCAGTTTGCTTAACCTTTAAGTCAGCCTGCAGAGTTTAATTCACAGGCAATCATGGCCCCTTACTACAATAAAAACAAAACAGAAGATCTCTTCCCAGACCCTGAGAATTCAGGTGTATTTCCCAGAACCCCAAAGGTACATCTAACCTACTCTTATAAAAACTTGAATCTGAGCAGCAAAGATAGAATTAGAGTAGCAAAGATCATAACTAGCTGCTGGTTAATGTGTAGAACGAGGAAGCAGACACAGAGGTGATGCATGTGTTCCTGTATTACATTCCATTGTTCTTCTGTGCTGTATTTTCCAGTAAATAAAACAGGCAGATATTGCTTCTATTCCAGGCTCCTGCCTTTAAAGCTGTTTGTGCACACATGCACACAAACATCAACCCACCTAGCATGGCAGATTGTTAGTAAAAAAATACACACGTGCATTGTGAAAACACGATTTTATTGGAAGCTTATCAAAACCGTCTGAAATCTTGTTCAGGAAAGGCACTTCAGACTTCAGTGCCTTTTCTTTTTAGCTTTGGGTTCTTGTGACAGCTGAGATAATTCACTTTCTTCAACTTCATCGCAATGCTTCCTTTTCTTTTTCTTTGACTTTTTATGGTCACTTTGGTAACCACTGGAGTCACTGGTAGGCAATACATGCTCCTGTTCTTCTTGCTTATGCTTCTTCTTCTTCTTTTCTTTAACATCACATAATCCATTCACAGCATCAGCCCTTTGCTCTTCTGCATTTTCACTCCCGGTGTTATCAATCGCACCTGGATGCTCTTCTGTGACATTCTCTCTCCCAGAGACATCCAAGCCATTTTCCTGGTGGTCAAGCTTTTGACTGTCATCTCCATTTACACTGTCAGTGACAGTCTCAGATTGTTTGGGCTGCATGCTGTAAAAAGATACGTACAAAATAAGCTGAAGTAGAGACACCTAAGTGCACTTCACACAGTGAAATGTCAAAAATTTGCTAGAACACAGTATTTACACCAAGTAGATAAAAGATAGGCATTTGCTAAAAACAACAAATGGAGAACATGGTCCTCTAGTTACAGAAAATCGTAAAACAGTTTAATAATTTCAGGGTAATTTCTGTTACTCAACTAGCTTCCTTCATACCACAGAATCAATATTCTCTTTCAAACCTTAGCCTACATTTCTTCTCTAAAATGCTGGACAGCCCATTTTGATACTTCCTCTTTTCTTGTATTCCTTCATCCACTAACTCATAATTACATTTCGTGTAGTAAAGCTTTTTTTAAGTCATTCACAAACACGTACTGCCAAGAGCCTGGTCAACCATACACAACGTACACTGCTGGTTTTACCAAGCAATTGCCTTGCTGAAGTCTACACAGTTAAAACAAAGGTGATGCCAGAAAAGTAAAAAAATAAACAGAAGAAAACCCCCGAACTAAATAAAAAAAAGCCAGTAAGTACTTTCCAACTGAGAACACGGGATAAAATCTCTAGGAAGACAAATATGGAAAGAATGCAGTTAAAAACCATGAAGGAGAAGATATCCCCAGAGGCACTGAGGACAAAATTAAGTTTCATTCAAAGTTCACTGAAATAACCCAGAGCATGCTTTCACATTAAAAAAGAAAAACCATAAAAAAGTAACAATTTTGTCAGTAGTAGTCATGTTGTACATTTAACTAAAACCATAACCACATTGGTAGAAAAAAATTTGCTCAGAAAATGACCATTTAAAAAAAAAACCAAAACTGAATGAATTCTTCTAAAGTTAATAAGATTTTTAGCAAGCTGCTCTAAAAATTTACAGAGGCATATGTGAAAGAAGGAAGGTGATGTGTTTTCTCATATAATCTCTGATATTCTCATGTTTCAGCAAGCATTTCAGTCATCCATATACAACTGTTTGTGGTTATGTAATGCGCACGTACGTGCATGTGTGAACACCAATGTAAACGCTGTGTTCAGGAACTGGCATGTTTGCACTTGAAAAGCCTATGCACATTCATAAGCACAGCTACTCTAGACATTTGGGTGTGCTATTTTGAACATGTATTATTTATGCAATCAACAGGTCTTATATCAGCACACTCTGATTTTTAAAGCTCAAAAAAAAATTTATTTTTCCAGAGAAAACTTCCATGCAAGACCTTAAGACCAGAAAGTTGAGTTTAAGATAACTAACACAGGCTATATGTAGACATGGGTTTGTGTAAAAATAAGAAAACTTAAAGATTAAGATGTTAATTCAAATAATTTAACTTGTAACAAATGTATTAAAACAGTTAAAAATATTCTTTAATAGGGGACAATACCTGCTTTTAGTTAGTCCTCCTCGAATGAAGAACACCCCAGCTGCATCTGAATCCAAATGCAACACTTTAAATTTCAGTTCATCCCCTATTTTTAACCCCAGCTCTTGCCACTGTACAGTCGACATTTGTTCAGGTTTGGGGATAGAAGCATTGAAGCATCCATGGATCAGGCATCCAATGTGACTAGGGGCCACTTTATTAATTACACCCTAAAAAAGAAAAATAATGTTACCTGAAGCTACAGTAAAGATCATCCTTTTAAATACACACGATATACATTTAGCTTCCTATATGGATGCTTTTCAACAACAGTTTATGCCCAAGTTACAAAGTCAGCTTATCTAGCAAATACGCTAACAAGTGTTAAAAAAACTGAAGCTATTCCTATTTACTCTTCATGCAACTCCTCACAAAATAGAACTGAACCCAAAACTGCAAGAGAAAGAAAGTCAAAACATGGGATTCAGCCACAGTGAGTACCTGAATAAAGCAGGCAACTCTCCTCACATTACAGCCACCAACTTTGCTTTAAAGACATTTCAAGTCGGGTTCACTTGCCTAAAACACCTTCAAGCTGGCACAGCAGTACTTAGCACCTAAAGATACAGATGATATATAAGAAACTTTTAAGTACTCCTTCCACTGGGTTTCTGAGACATTTGTGAATCAAATCTTATTCACATTTGTTTTCCCCAATGACGAATGAAAGACACTGACGGTTTTTCTAACAAGGACACATTTGCTTCTTATTCACATTTAGGAAGATATCAGCTATGCTGCAAAAGGTACAGCATAACAACAAATGTATGCCAGCTTGCAACTTACTTTTCCTGTAAATACAGATACAAAGGCGTTAACAAGCTTAAAGCTGTTCTGTGACCCGTATGTTTCCTTTTACTGAAAGGCAGGCTTGCTTGATGTACTGGGCTTGAAGGAAAGAAACTCATGAGAACATCCTAAAGATTCCTGTCACTATTAAATAAGAACAAACACACCTGTTTGAGAATGATCTGCTCTTCAGAAAGAAGCATCGATATGGATATATAAGTTACATACAAACTTATGATACAGTATTTAATAATACATAATCCTTAAGACACAATACTTTAATATAGGGGCAGACAGTACAGATGGATGAAAATAAAAACTACTACTACAAACTGCTAATAAACTACTCTAAGCTACTCATACACTAATAAACTACTAGTATAAACTAAAATTTAACTCCTCTTAAGTGCTAGACATCTGCTGATGATGGAGATAAGCCAAGTTTTGATCACTTAATTAAAAAAAATGCCCCCGAGACACCAGCACATTTACCTACCACCAGTTTCTTCCCTTTTTTGGGGCTGAAGATGACGAAGTCCGCCTCGACATTCAGGTGGATGAATCCTTGGTCGTCATAAATGTCCCCGAGCTCACCCACCACTTTGATGTTGTCGTAAGCCACCGGCACACCCTGAAGGCTGGAAGGAGAAGGCGGGAGGGTATCATTAGGCCGAACACCGCCACCACCGGGGCGCGGGGCGCTCCCCCCGGCCGCGGCGGGCCCCCGGGCTGGCTGAGACCTCCTCCGGTCCGGGCAGACCCGGACCCCCTCCCCGGCCGCACCTTTCGGAGTAGCGCAGGAGCTCGCCGTCGAGCTGGGCGCGGATGCCGCTGCGCTTGCGGCCCAGGTAGCGCGGCGGCAGCGCGACGTGCCTGCGGCGCGGCGCCACCACCAGGCACGAGTAGCGCCGCCCCACTAAGCCGCGGGCCACGGCGAAGGAAGGGATGGCGGCGGCGGGCAGCGCGGGGGCGAGCGGCGGCGTCTCCCCCGCCACTGCCATGCTGCGGGACGCACCGGCCACTGCACACGCCACGGCGCGCCGCGATGGCGTCACGCATTATCCGGTGGGGCCATGGTGCGGAATGGCGGGTTCCTGGCGGCTGGGAGTGACGCACTTCCGACTACTGGAGGCGCTGAAGGGAAGGGCTGGAGTAGGTGGGGCCTGCTGTGCGGCCTTGTCATGGCGGGACCCCGGTGCAGCAGGTCCTGTGCGGGCACCGGGCCGGGGCAGGCGGGGAAACCTCCCCGAGCAAACGCGCACTCAGTTCCAGTGTCAGAGAGCCTCGGGGCTGGCGCGGCCCGGGTGGGGGCCCTGCTGCCAGCTCCTGCTGAGCACTGGGTCCTTCTCCCGTCCCTGCCACAGCCCTGGGCGGGTGGGGTGGCCCGCGGCAGCACCGAGGAGCTCTGTAATCCGTGTGGATGTGCTCAGGACGCCATTTCATACTGCTTCAGATCGTACTTCCGTGATCAGTGCTGTCTCTGTTCTCTTGTCAACTGATTTTGCGTCGGACACCCGCTCTCGCATATTGATTTGCCCCATGAACCTAAGTCAAAGCATTTGTTAGTTCAGACAACAGGCTGTGTTACGATGGTATTGTAAATTTTAATCAAGCGTTTGGTAATTTAGACAAAAGACACAATATTGAATTACCTTAAATGTCATCTGCGTATATGGCAAGAATACAGAATTTGTTTTCTCTTGCTAGGGCTTGGATCTAACTTGTGTAAGTTTTGTGACACTTCTGTTACCCACATACTAGAAGACAAAAGGAGAAGCAAGGCAAAAGAGACACTGAAGGGGTTGTTGGTGCTCTGTACACTGCAATGACCTACAAAGGGAGCCACANACTTGTCCTCTTGTAACCCATGGAACTTGTGGCTTGTTAGTGAAGACTTAGTCTGGAGAAGTCAGTCAGACTTTATATAAGCACAAAGTTGTGCAGTATTGCCTTAAGATTTTATTTTAAACTGATTTAACTGAACTGGTGCAAAACCTTGAAAAGATTGGTTTTTTTTGATTTAAATATAATTTAAATCAGCTTAGCTTGTTTTGGTAAATGTACACTTTCAAACTGATTGAATCCACATGGGGAGTTATAATTTTTTGGTATATAAATTTCATTAAAGGTGTTAAAATTCCTTTTACGGTGTAGAGACCTCAGGAACACTGTTGTTCTGACAAGCCTAACATCAAATATCATAAATCCTTGAACTCCCTCTAAAATGTTAAGTAATGCAAAAGCCTTTGAAACCACTCAAATACTGCACCACCAGAGGTTTTCACTGATTGAGCATACTGTGAAGACAGGACATTGTTCGTTTTCACAGGTAAAACAAATGGTATAATTTGGAGTATTTTACTGCAAGTGAAGCTGGATTGGTGTGAAAGAACTGACATAAAAATAGCTTTCAGTTGTCATACTGAACTTGCAAAATTGAAAGAGAAAATGTGTTGAATAACTGTAATCTGTATTCTCTTGTGGCTTTAATTCTCCAAGGTATTTAATGTCTGTTGAAATTAATTGTATGTTGTACACTCTCAGCTTTCTGGAATAAATATCTGTATTTTTTATTTCATCTATTCAGATCATATTTAATTCTTGCAATGTGTTTTCAATCTCAGTTAAAGATGTTATACAATAACTGCATGCGCTTCTATTCCTAAATGAAATATACATTTTATAACTTTCTTATGAGTGGATTTAGTCTGCAGTGAGAATATGCAATACACTAAGGGCTACACTCAACTTTATCCAGGATAATAAGAACCTAATTCTGCTTCTTAAATAAAAACTTGGAATAAGATGGAAAGGTAACATGAACAATTGTGGACTTTTGTCTTTCTTCCTGTAGGCAGGTTGGACAAGGTGGTGCCAGAAGGGCTCCCTCTCTCTGCTCTTACAGCAATCCGGAGAAATCCCCGCAGACTTCTGTCACCAGAGCACTCCCTACAGAGCTCAGGTCTCAGCTTTCTGATTGAATCTCCATTTAGCCCTTCTACTGCCCTTTGGTTTTCATTGCAAAGTGCTCTTGTGACTTCCAGATTTCCTTTCAGGCTAAAGTAATCTGGAGGGCGAACTCTAAATCCTAATCGTCATTAAGTCTATGGGGTCAGGCCAGAGCTAATTCAAAATAACCTCCTTTAAACTTTAAGTATAGATACCTGGTCCCAGGTGGTTTTCTCTGTGTATCCAGACTTGTCTGGTTACGCTGCTGGTGCAACATACCATATCTGGATCAAAAGCAGCATTGTCTTGCAGCCTCCTAGAGTCTTCAGACCCATCATATGACTTCAGCTTTCATTACCTGATTGTAGAGAACGTCCTGACCAAAGAGAGGAATCTCAGTGTTACTGCCGTCTCCCCCAGACACAGTCTCGTTCTGAAAACCGCATGGACCATAACACTTTAATCCCAGTATCCCCACATTCATTTCTTGTCTTCTTTAGTTGTATGTCTTCGTTTCACTTCATGACATTACCTTGCAGTTTAAAAACAGTCTGCCTCAGCTGACCCTTTAGCAGCACTGCAGCAAGCCTGTGTCCAAAAAGGCAGCTAAAATCAATGTTTAAAACAGCACAGCATTGGCAGGTTTGCCAAGTCTCGCAGTGGCTGATAAAACTGTGCTGAGCATGTTTTTCTCTAGTGGTCAGGTTGCCATTAACAATCAGGACCAAAACCAAAAGCTGCATTTTCAGTCACTGCAGTGCTTTCCCTTTCTGTTTTGTCTGTGTTTGTCTTGTTTTCTCTTTATGGAAAGAAGGCCAAACTCCAGTAGGGAGATACATTAACAGCCACATATCCAGCACCTCTCAGCTGGTCTTTTCTTTTATTCCCATACAGTCATTGCTATCTTCAACCCAAGTTTCTGAATTGACGTCATCTATTGGGTAGAAGCCTAATCCAACTGCCCGTTCATGCTCTTTTGTGGCAGCTGCAGCTCATTCATTCAGGGGGCATCTTCCATCTAGCGTTAAAATCCTGGACGCCGTAGCTGCAATGGAATATACTGCATCTCATGCAGAGTGGAAGAGTGCCTATGGCGCTGTGCTGGTGTAGAAGATACGCTCCCTCTTAGGGCCAAGTGCTCAAAGGACTCGGGTGCATTTTGAAATTGAATCCATCCCAGGTTCCTCATCACAGAACTCGTGCTCTATAAAAAAGTGAAATGAAGAAATGCCTTACCATTACAAAAAAAAGATGGATACTGTAGAATACTCATGCTCAGATTTTTTTTGTAGCTGGTTTTTATGATACCACATTTTTCATGTGCTATCATAAAAACTTAAAATATTTTAATGGCAGTTGTTGCTGTGTTACAATGAAGAATCAGTACTCAAAATCTCTGTTTTATTTGAAGTTGCATGGTAATAGGTTTGCTTCAATATCTTTGACCCTCATCCCAAATAGAGACTAATCCTAGCATGTTTGGTCAGTGAGAATTAAGTGTCTAAATGTCATTGAGGGTCTCAACTTGTGGCCCTAAATATGGAATTCTCTTAACCTAGTCTTATGGAAGACTTTTCTGAGAGACCCACCATTCAATTACATATAAAATTGATCAGTGTAAGGCATTAGCTAAGGTTACAATAGTTAGTCATTTGACTGGAAGTGTGAGAGAAATTGTTATTACTCCCAGACAGAAATCTAATTTGAGCAAATACAGAATGGTAAGATGAATACTGTTTTTTCTCTGACAAAGACACTGGCCGAAGAAGGTAGATACTTTCTGTCAGTGTCAGGTATCTCCGGGTTTGTGCATAAACGAAATGTACCAAATGCTGAAAATCCACCAGATGGCACACTAAAGCCTTGATACTGAAAAGTGTCGGCATCAAAGAGAACAACAGTAACTGCATGGCAGGCTGAAAATTTAATTTGCGTTACAATATGCAGACTGTGCTTTGTTTTGTCAGCAATTACTAGGTCAAATTTTAATAGCTAGGAAATGACTTAGAGAAAGTGTCTTTTTACCATCCTGCTTTATGACTCCTGTACTTCTTCAAGATATGACAGAAGACAAAATAATTTAATTCTACTGGTTCTCTATCCTGTCTAGGTAGATTGAGTATCACCACTGTTTATGGTGACAAATTATTCTGTTTTCGCCCATATTTACTGATGCAGTTAAAGATATATGTTTTCTATTGAGAGGCTGGCAAAACTAAAGCTTTACCCCAAATATAACAGAAATGAGAGCCAATTCATTTTTGAGGTTAAAAGATGTAATGAGTTTTTGTCTTTTGAGTATATGGTTTTGTTTTGGATCAAATATGGACTTGGATATAATCAAAAAAGTTGTTCTCGTTGTGTTTCCAACCTCCAAGAATGAAAAAAACACCTCAAATCTGATGGGAATTCTGTTTGCATATTGTAAACCAAAGAGGCTGAATAAACACTTGGCTGTTTATTCTGAACAAAATCTCCAAAAATACTGGCATTCCTTTTCCAGGAATATAATTTGTTAACCGAAAGACAGGAGAGGTGTAGAATAAGTGGGAGGCCGGGTGCGTGCGCTCGGCAGTGTGGGGCGACCTGCCCGCCGGCGTCCCGGCTGCCGGTGAAATACCACTACTCTGATCGTTAGAGATTAGGAGAAAGTTTTTCACCCAAAGGGTGGTGGCACACTGGAACAGGTTGCCCAGGGAGGTCATGGATGCCCCATCCCTGGAGACATTCAAGGCCAGGCTGGATGTGGCTCTGAGCAGCCTGGTTTAGTGGTTGGTGGCCCTGCATATGGCAGGGGGGTTGGAACTAGATGATCACTATGGTCCTTTTCAACCCAGACCATTCTATGATTCTATGGTTCTATGATTCTATGAAAGACAAGTTTTAAATTATTTTGAATCAGTATATGAGATATAAAAATCTGCCTAAGTGATGAAGAAATTCTACTGCAATTTCCACTTGAAGGTTAGCATTAAAAAAGTCATCAGTGTAAAACAATTCCACATTTATTATTTTTCTGCTGCCCTTCTCAGGTGGTTACTTCAGGAACTCCTTAATGTCATTGGTTTTCTCAGAAGAGCTGAGCTTTTGACTGTCAATAGCACCATAATCTACCTTCAGGCAAATAAAGGGTAGTAGTTATTATTCTGAGTGGATATTCCAGAGCTCAGTGTCAGCATTTGCATTTGAGTACTGCAGCTCTAGGTGCGGAAGCAGATGCACCTGCAGTAGTTTTGGTAATCTCCAAGGTACTGTGCCTGTAGTAGCTCTTATCCTCAGAAGTGTTTGAGTGTCACTCACCTCTGAGTGATCAGTGCTAGATATCACTTGATGTCTGAATTATATCTCTGAATGATAGGGCTTAAGAACAGACAAAGAATAATTTTTAGGGAGTTGCCAGGCTGTCCTAGTTTAAAGTGAAAATTTTCTGTTCCCGCTTAACTTCCTGCTGAGTTCATGGTTTAGTTTGGCAGCTCACAGGATTCTCATTGAACTCGTTCAACTGTTTACCATCACATCCATCCACCCACATGCAAAAATCCCAAGATAGCAGAAGTCGTGGTNAGAGGTAAAAAAAAAAAAAAAAAAAAAAAAAAAGCAAAACAAAACCCTCAGAAAACAAGCAACCACCCAACAACCAAAGCAAATCAAAACATGATAATCAGGGACTCTTCTGTGAGAGTCATGACAAAAGTACAGTTTTAATCTTTCCTAGGCTGGTGAAAGTAGTAAAAAAATAAAAAGAGTGTGGACAAAATCCTGCTGGTTTTTCAGATTCTCTTTTCACTTACCAAAATCCCTTAAAAGCGTGAGAAATGCTGAAGTGCAGCATTGTCTTTTATGTAAATTTAAATGTGACATTAATCAGAAGGTTCTCATCATTATTTTTGCCATCACTATCTTCCTGGAAGCAAATGAGATGCTCTTGTAAAATCCCAAGATATTTGTTTGTCTTCACTCAAGCAAATTTCAACTGAAACCAAGGGAATTTAAGTAAAGACCAGCACAGCATGCTTGCTCCATCAGATACACAAGTGTGGTCCTCAACATCACACACATTCTCCAAGGCAAAGGTGTCTGATAGGAGTGTAGCCCTTGGTTGCCATCTGGACAGTGCAGTGCTCTGCTTTTCCACTTGTAGTTTTATATGACAACCGCTCACTCACCCTCCCCACTCCCAGGGATGACGGAGGGAGTTAAAGGGGTAAAGGGAAAAAGAGGCTCGTGGGTTGAGGTAAGAACAATTTAATAACTAAACTACAGTAATAATGGAAATAATGATAATTGTGATGATATATACAAATACAGAGACGAGTGATACACAGTGATACTGCTTACCACCCGGCAACCAAGGCTCAGCCCGTTCCCAGCTAATGATCCTGGAGCAGGGAGATTCCCGAAACCTCACTCCTGGAACAGAGATAAGGGCCTGAGCGTCCAAGACTGAGAGCTGACCAAGGCAGGGATATGACCCTGGGAGAGGGACCACCTGGAGAGAGCTGACCTGGAAAGAGAGAAAAACTTCCAGATAGACCCTCACCTATATACTGGGCTTGACATGCATGATATGTAATATACCGTCGGTCAATTTGGGTCTCAATCCTAAACCTAAGGTCAAATCCTAGGCTAGTAATTGCAGCTGTGCTCCCTCCCAGCTTCTCCTGCACCTGCAGACACTGGCACAGCAGAGAAGCTAAAAAGTCCTTGACTGTCCTGGCAGCAACTATAAACATCAGTATGTGATCAGCCTTCTCCTCAGCATAAATCCAAAACACAGCCTCCCACTAGCTATTATGAAGAAAGTTAACTCTGTCCTAGATGAAACCAAGACACCACTCCAGTCCAACAGGTAGTATCCTGCCAGCTCTGCCAGCACTGGCTTGCAATCAGGGTAGGCAGTTCCTTATGCACCAGGCAGCTAGAGAGGAAGTCCCTTGTGTGTGTTGGAGGCAGGGTGTAATGCCTGCCATGCTCCCATTTCCACTAGAGGTGGACCCCATGAGTTGACCTGTGTTAATGCATATAGTCATCAATTGTTGCTGTCATTTTAAATGCATGAAAGACAAGAAATATGAATGGCATCTTCATGTAACAATGGCAACTTGGAAAATTGGTGTAGTTATTGGCATCATATAGAGTAATAAAATATTACGATGTGGTGGATCTGCTTCTCTTTGGGCCTTAGAAATATACAGATGGATCTGAAGACTTAAGAATACATTATGAAAGTACATCTGTTCTGTACGTGAGGAATAATCTGCTTTGTCTCTAATTCTTGGTTGTGCATAATACAGTGTCACTCTTTCCAAGTGTTTTTAGGAGCTAATAAAAAATACCAAGTTGACTCAGAGTGAGGAGAACTCCTCTTTTTCTGTTTAATTGTGAAAAGAGATGTAAAGGGTCTGAAAACTGGAGTGTCTTAAAGCCAAGACTGAGCTTTTACTTTGATTTCAGTACATTCTGGATGAGCCCTCTAGAAAAGGTTTCAGCCTCTACTACACAAGTTTAACATGGTAGCAATTCTTGAATACTCTGGCTAGTGAAGACGCAGTTGAGTCCCACTCAGCCAGGTTTGCATCATTAATAAATATGGTTGGTGAAATATTACTAATATCTTCAATGAGTAAAGAACATACACCATTGTGCCATATTTGACACAGGGAAACAATAGCACAATGACTATATAATGAAGAGGCTGAAGAGAGTTGGGCTTGCTCAATCTGGAGTAGAAAAGGCCAACAGGGGACTTAATGGGCTGTCTTCAACAACCTAATGATTAGCTATGGAAAAAAAGGACCTGTGGTCTTCCTGGCAGTGCACAGTGAAAGACTGAGAGGCAATGGGTACCAGCTGTAGCAGGGGAAATCTCACTAGATTCAAGGAAAGGATTCTTTACAGTTAGGGTGATTGAATGCTAGAACAGATTGCCTGGAGAAACTGGGGTGTCCCTGTTCTTTGAGATACTAAAAAAATGCTTTGGACCAGATGGCTTCCGGAGGTCCCATCTGAATTTAATTATTCTATGATTCTAAATTAAGGGCCAGCTTTATTACAGAAATAAATATTTAGCAATGACACAAACAGGACAATAGCAGTCTTTTAAATCAGAGTTCATACTAGTAAAAGCTGAGGAAAGCAGAGCAGATGTGACTGTGCCCTTCAGCAGCCCTCAGTCTTCTGGTCTGAGAAACTCTTTATTTATACATCTACAAGGCAGTCATCAGCAGAAGCATTCTGGATGCCTCAGGCAGTGTTTAGAAAGTACTCTCTAGTTGCAAGATGAGGGAGTATAGAATGCCCATCGCTATACTCCTGCTGCTCCAGGGACAAATAGAGGGCATGGCTCCATTTTGTCAATTTGTCATGGGCAGAGACTTCTCCAGAGACCCTGGGGATGGTTAGGTGTACTCCAGGTGTGGCCTCACCACTGGTGACTAGAAGGGAAGGGTCACCTCCTTCAACCTACTGACACTACATTATCTAATGTAGCTGAGGATACCATTTGCTTTCTTTGCAACAAGGACTCATGATCAACTTGGTGTCCACCAGGGCTGCCAGGTGATTTTCTGCCAAGCTGCTTTCCAGCTGGGTGGCCCCCAGCATGTACTGACACACGGAATTGTTTCTCTACAGATGCAGGACTTTGTACTTCTCCTTGTTGAA
>VZTO01009368.1:66607-79062 GCA_013400615.1 Syrrhaptes paradoxus | reverse complement strand
CTACAGCTGACAAAGCACAAAGCGGACACAGCTGGGCGCAGCTCTCTTCCCTGGCACTGATGCCCGCAGACACACCAGGACACTGCCGAAGGTGCCTCACACTCACCTGGGAGCAGCAGGTTTTGCAGGACGTGGGGTTGACAACTGGGGAGCAGCAGGTTTTGCAGGACGTGGAGTTGAGAGCAGTGGCTTGCAGGCTGCAGCACGGACAAACGTGGGCGTCTTCATGGAAATCTCTGGGGAAAAAACCTACTTGAGGAACCAAACTCTACTTTCAGAGTTCCTGCAGCAGCGCTGCAGCAGCAGAGAGAAGCCCAGCCAGCTTCCCACACTTCTGGGCCGGTGCCACACTGCCTGTGCTCAGGCTGTGGCTCCGTGGCACCCGGACCCAGCACGACTGCTGGCTGCTGCAGCTCCAGCCACCCCACCTGCTGCCACACGGGCTGGTGACTTTCCTCCCGCCAGGTCCAGCCCATCTGCCCCGTGCTGGACCTGCAGGCTGGGCAGGGGCCAGGCTGCAGGGGCTGATGGCTGGGTCAAATCAGGCTGCCAAAAAGCTGCAGCCTCTTTTCCCAGAGAGAACTTCAAAGTCTGCAAGCTACCTCGCTACCCTCCTGCTAAATCTGTGGGAAATTCTCCTGAACACAGGGATGAGCAGAGCAACAAAATTACATGACAAGGGTCAGCCTATGAGCATTTCACATATTCCCAGATTTTCGTAAATGCCCTCCAGCTAAGGTTCAGTTTACAGTCAGTACCTCGCCTCTTCTTTGCTGTGAACTACGCCTATCAGCTTCCTCCGAGTCCCATCTGTATCCTCTAACTTCACTCTTGAACTTCTTCACAAGCCAGAGCAGGAGAGAAAACAACGCGAACAGAATTGAAATACCGAGCAGCTTTCTGTCTAGGAGTGGTGATGGAGGGCTTCTTGCCTGCCAGCTTCCACAAGCTGAGTGCAGCCCCAGAATCCAGGATATCCGGCAAAAGTGTCACCTTTGCAACCCTCCCTAAGAGCTAGGACACCTGCCCCGCTGCATAAGACAAGTCCAACTACTAGAGACCTCAAGTACTAGTGAGAGTTAAGCTCCACAACTCAAAGGTCAGGAGTCTCTCAGAGGAAGCAGGGCTGGCTGAACTCCTGTGCTTTGGGGCATTAACTTCTTCTGAAAAATTATTTCTGTGCACTGGAGGGAGCAGGATGCAAGGGAAGAGACTAGTTATGCTGAGGTTTCTGAGGTAAGTTTTATGACAAGAGTGCATAATTTTTAAGCTTTTCTTCCTGTCCTTGTCCAATTAAACCTGCAAGATGCTACCCTTACTGTTCCACCCTATCAGCAAAGATGTCTTCACCAGGATCTTTCCACCTCTTCATACAGCTGTGTTCAAGAAAAGCACCACTGCAGACGCCCTAAGAACACCTACAGTTTTTCTTGTGGCAAAAACATACCAGTTCAGCTGTCATCTCTATGCCTTCCACACTGCACAAAAATACAGGCATCGACATTCTCATTGCAGCGGTCCTTCCCAACAATGCCTCAGATCCTGGCAATAGGATTCTTTTAGGATGTCCTTTGTTCCATTTTTTATTTCAGGGTTATTGTACTTCAATATTTTAAAACCAGTCCCAAAGACACCACTAAAACACACTCTGGGAATTCTCAAACATGGCCTTGATCGAAGAAAACTCAGTCTTGTGTACATATTTTTCCAGAAAGCATAAGCACTCTTGCGGCAACAGAGCAGACTGAGGCAGTGTCTGAAGAACCACCTAGAATCAGATCTAGGCGGTTAGCCCTTGACTGGGGGCCAAACCCCACACACCCGCTCACACAGTTCCCGCCCCCACCCAATCATAGGGGAGAGAATTAAAGGGGTAAATGAAGCACCCGAGGAGCCAGTAACAATGTGGGACCTACCCAACAGCTTCCCATGGACTATCTGATGGACTAAACAGTTAATGTTACTAATCTTGTTCCTCAATCTATCAAGAGATAACAAGGATAACTACTTCTGCAAGAGTTTTCTTACCTGCACTCTCAGGGTCTTCAGTTTCATCCTCAGTAGGCTCTTGTTCCAAACTATCCAAGTTTAACTTGATAGCCTGGTCCTCTACTTCATCCGCTTGTTCAACAGCTGCTTTTAGTGGCTTCATCCCAGATTTTTCAGAGGAAAAAGCAGAAGAATGCCTACCCAGGCTTCCAGCTCCAACTCCTTTGGCAAGCTTACGTTCTAGATTTCCAAAACAAGAAAAAAAAATCCATCACTGAAACAAGTATCACAGCCAAAATTTCAGAGCTCTCATAAGAATGAAACGCAACTTTTCATTCCTGGCAACGGTTCCACCTATTATACACCTACCTTCAAGGATTAGGATGTCAATATGCTAAGCTAGATAAGCTAAAGCCCTGATGAATCCTCAGCTTTTCCTTTTGCTACATCTAGGTGTGCAGAGGTCACACAAAAAGACAGCACTTGGTAAAGCAGAGAAGCCCATGAGATTTGAGTGTAATGTTTATCTGAGCTCCTTTTAAATGAACTTCTTTTAATAAGAACTTCCATCTCAAAAGAACTCTTATCTATCAAAGCCTTGGTGCAGCTTGTCAAACACAGAAAACCCTGCCATTCAGGAAAAGGAACTTGGGAGATCCTGATTTGCCAGCATATTCAGAAAGTCTTCAAGTTTTATCAATCTTTGCCCAATTCTGGAACCCCCACTAGTAAATTTTAATTGAGCATTCCACAACTATATGTTTTTAAGCAGTACTGCCAATATAATTGTTTTCCATTTGAGCAGAATGCAGTCTTTCAGCTTAAAATGCCAAATTTATTTCAGTATTTTTTTCACCATTTCACCCAGATTCCAGAATGCAAGGAGGTAAGTCTCTCTCCCAGCACCCATGCCAATAACGCAGCTGGAAGGGTGTCTGGCATTGGAACTAGTGTTCAGTATTGGAGGTTGTTCTCACCAGCGTCGGGAAAGCCTCGATGTTCAACACCGCCGTCTGCTGTTCCCTCTGCTTCTGAAGGGGCCATTTCTGTCCCGACTCTGGCAGCCTGTGACGTGGTTATCTGAGATTCTGCTGTTTTGGTCGCTTTCCTCTCCAAATGTTCAGAATATCCAGCATTTGGACGATGCTCTGCAGCTGAAATAGGAAATTCTATCATCAGTCTTACCTACAAGAAAACCCCCAGTCAACTGCCAGCATACAGCTGGACAATCACTAACATCTGCTTGTGATAAGTAACCTCAGCCAGAGCCATAAACTCTGGGAAGCAGATGCAGTTCCCTTCCGAAAGTTTGCAGCTGAGAAACACCCAGCTTCTCCTGGGTCTGCTCTACAGCCACCTAACTAGGGTGCATGTCAGATCACAAGGAAGGAATTTCACTGATCCCTAAGCAGAGCCCCTCCAGATCTGCCAGCTCTACGTCTATTCTCACTTTTGGCAATTGTGGGAAAGGCCGATTTGTTTCCCTTTAAGCCTAACAACACACGGAGTTTGTGCTCAGATTCTCCTCCTCACTTCCTCAGTTTTTCTGAATACACAATTTTGGAAGAAATACATCGCACTACAGAAAGGAGCGCTTAGCAGTGATTTTAACCGTTCTGGAGAAACCTCTGGCAGGCAGGATAAGGACAAAAAATGGAGACATGGTTTGCATGTCTTTAAAAACCTCAGCTACTGAAGCAGCTACTGGGGAGCACTTAAGCACTCCCTCTCTCTACATACTACAACTACATTCCACACGCCTGTTTCCGTGCAGCTCAACTCCAGCAGAACCCCACATGGGTAATTATTTGGAGAAATCTTACTGGGAACTCTTTGAGTAGTGTCACTTGCTGAAGGGTTTGGAAATCTTAGCTGAGCCCAAAACCAGAAAGCCATGAAGGAGGATTTTTAGCATCCTCTGCTGTGACCGAGAGGTTTCATACCCAAAAGTACAAGCGTCAAGGCCTTGGGAGCCCCAAGCCCCAGTGAAGGGAACAAGGAAATGTGACCGAAGGTGGCACAAGAATCAGTAATACCACTGTCACTAACAAGAATACTGGGCTCCCGACACCAACTTGGCACTACGAGTGCCTAGGACAGAGGCACCAGCGATTCTCCCCCACGTTTTCCCGGCTGAAAAATGTCACTCAACGTACAGAAATTGCTATCAAACGGTATTTGATTTTTGTTAATAGTAAAACTGTTTTTCTCGGCACTTTCTCTAGTTCTGTTAAATCTATTTAGAGACAAGAGAGGTTAGAACTGCACACAATATTTAAAAAGTGAGCATGACAATGATGTCCGCAGGGCTGTTTTGTCACCTCTTCCTTCCATAATACTTTTTCCATGTTATTTGCTTTTCTGACCACCCCCAAGCTTTGAGCTGGTGTTCACAGAACTGGAACAATTCTGAGGCAACTTTCATCAGTATCAAGAGTTGCATCCCATTTAAACTTCACACTCACAGGTACACCCAAGTAAAATCAGAAAAGGATAAAAAAAAAAAAATCAAATTACAAGATGCCAACCTTATGCAACTGGAAATTTAGAGATACAGAGTATCTGCATCTTAATGAACCAGTGTCAAAGAACTGGTTGAATCAAAAGGCTGGATTATCACCATAAAATAGCAACGTAACTCATTTTGCTGATACACGTGGTATGTGAAAGCAATTACTCACAGGCACTGCAAGGATTCAGTGTAAAATTCTTACTAACAAAACTTTTGGTTCTATAGACCGTTCAGTTTCCACACGGCCATGAAGTAATTCATACAAAACTTCAGCCGTAAGCAAGCCGAGGGAAAGCTAAACCCGCATGGCAACGGTCCAGACACCGTCAAAGGAACAATGGGAAAGACTCACAAAGGATCCTAAACTGGAGCCTGGGAAATGGAATTCAACAAACACAGGAATGGGTGTCCACGCAGACCCAAAGCTCTGTGTAAGGACTGGGTAACACCTGCCATGCTCGGCATCTCTGCAGAGTTCTTACCACCTTATTCGAAGGCAAAATGATTTCAGAGAAAACTGAGAATGTGCTTGTGAAAGCAGGCAACTCGCATGACTTGCTCTCATCCAGGAAGGAGGTATTGAGGTCCGACCTACTAGTGACAATCTTTCTTACTTAAGGGAGGGCAAGCTTCAGCCTCTTAAGAGAAAAAAAGATGCTGGTTAATACTGGGGAAAGATAAAGGCCAGCATGGCTTAAAGCGTATACAAACGCAACGAGTGATTAGCCAGATGTACCCTTGGCCGAGAGGGAGCTATTCATCTTTCCTAGGGGAAGATGAGCAGTACTGCAGACCTACCCTTTGCAGTCACTGTGAACACAGCAAATACTGACCAGAAAGCACTGGAGCAAGTCACAGCGTACTTTCAGACAGCTCGCCAGGAAATGCTCACAGGGCTTCTGATGTGAGTTAAATTATCTCCAGCATTGCTTGCACAATAAAGTCTTTCTTTACTCTGTAAGTCACCTGCAAAACTCTTGGTTTTAATCAGATTAAAGTACCCCATTCCCCTGCAACACTGAAAGTACTTCTTACCCTCTCTGAAAATCTCCTCCTGTTCCACTTCTTCTGCATCGCTTACATCTAGGTCTTCAATTATATGGGTCACACGTTCTCTCAAAGACTTGCTGAAAGAGCTCTTGGGCTTTAGAGTGACCGAGGATCCCAAACATTTATCTGACTCTCCAGAGGGCAAAGAGGACCTCCACCTATTAACGGCTAGAAATAGAGAGCATTAATGGGCCAGTAGTATCTTTTCCAACTTTCTTTTAGCTTTCCTCAGAAGTAAAAAACCAGCCAAGCAGAGAGAGGAATCCACACAAGAAACTGATCTTCCCTTACCTAAAACTAAGTGAACCCCCTGAGTTGTATCTTAGGAACCACTTGGAAAAGCCCTTGCAACTATTCTTCAGCTCACACTGAGGAGCAACATTGCCATCAGCTACCTTTGGTAAAACAGAACCATGTAACCCTCAACTTTTGTCATTAGTGCCTTACAAATTCCAGCATCTTTAAGATACGCTCTCACTCCCCCTCCTCTTCCTCTCATTTGATGCAGTCCCCTGTTCCATGTGCTCCACACTCTTCTCCACATTCTCTCTCTATTTGTCCTCAAAGTGCCTGCCATGGGTCTCTTCAGAACAACTAACCTGTTCCTGTTCATCTCTTCCCTTGGCCTTTCAAAACAACTTTTCCCACCAAGCTTGCTATAGACAACCCTCCAGAAGCAGAATATGGTGCAACAGTCCACCAGGCAGTTGTTAATTTCTAAGCTTTCCACCGCAAGAACTCTTCTGCTGGCTTGAGCAGTACTGAATGCACCAACCATTCTTTAAACACCCTTTCCGGACCATAAAAAAACCTCAATGAAAAAGGAAACATTAGCTGTCCATACCTCATGGAAAGTAGAGGGAGTGTTGATCGAAGAAGTGCACAAAGCCATTTCCTACAGCAGATCTGCCCTGGCAGCTGCCCCAGGGTCACTAAGCAGAAAACTTACAGCCACGCCTCAGGGCTGGCCTGGGCAACACGAGGAAAACGTGCTCCCATGGACAAGGTATCTGAAGGGAAATGGGTGCAGAAGAGATACCAGACACCAGGGAAAAACTGGGAAGTGACAGGACTTGCAAAGCATTGGTGTGGAGGGAGCAGGGAGGTGACCGCTTCTGGCCGAGGGATTTTTAAGACCCTGGACACAGCAAAGCGGTTAGCTGCGACACATAAATGACCATACCAGGGCAAAGTCTAGACTAGCAGCCTCCTGAGACTCCTTCTACCTCTGTCTACAATTCCTACGGATTATCTCCTATCTCACCATATTTGTGACCAATCTACAGTGCTTACTTCTGGGCTCCCCAATATAAGAGCGAGACAGAATGAGAGAGAGTCGAGCCCAGGGCCACCAGGATATTAAAAGACCTGGAGCATCTCTCCGAGGAGGAAAGGTGGAAAGAGCCAGGACTGTTCAGGCTGGAGAAGAGAAGGTTCAGGGGGAAACTCATCAAGATACGCAAGCAGCTGAAGGGAGGGTGCAAAGCAGATGGAGGCAGGCTTTGAGTGGTGCCCAGTGCCTGGAGAAGAGGCAACAAGCACAGACTGGAACACAGGAGGCTCTGTCTGAACGTCAGGAAACATTTCTTTCACTGTGAGGGTTACTGATCAATAGGTTGTCCAGAGTTTGCAGCCTCCATCCTTGGAGACACGTAAAAGCCACCTGGACACAGACCTGGGCAGTTTGCTCCAGGCAGCAAGAGAGATGACCTCTAGAGGTCCCTTCCAACCTCGCTCAGTCAGTGATTTCAGGTAATACCTGCTACACCCCAAGTCCTAACTCATAGTACTCACTGCCAGCCACCACCTCTTCTGAGACAGAAAGCTGTTCCGTTGGGTTGCTCTGCTGGGAATGATCCTGCTGATCTTCTCGCTCGTTTGTGGGTGTTCTTGGAGACACACGAGTCATTCTGTCAACACGCTCATGATCAAGGATTAAGTCCTCAGAATATCTTTGGGTCTTTCCCTTGTTTGTGCCCACACTGGATACCAGGCCCGCCAGCCTTGCTTCCTCTTGAGCTGCATGAGAAATCTTGCTTCTCTGTGCTGGAGTTTCAAGAGCAGAAAGCTTATTTTGGCTCTGTTCATCAAACTGAGGCTGAACAAAGAGCTCCGTGTTACTCAGCATGATTTCCGCATCACTTGTCAGCATGGCTGCTTGAATCCCAGATGCTGTTTGTGAGTCCACAAGATCGTTCTGTGCTGTTCAGATAAAAGTTGTTTTAAAACAAGTTTTATGTGAAAAACTGTTAAAGGTCATGGCGACAAGCATCTATTACCAGGACCTGCTTAAGTCAAAGCATGAATTTAAGTCAGTCAACACAGTTTTACTCATCCTCCACAGACCAGGCACTGAAACTGTATCACCACACTTCAGCACCCCAAACTTTCTCTAACAGACCATCTCCCCAGTACCCACCGTTACGAACACCATCCCAAACAATTCTTGTGGTATAAACCACCAAACTGGCTGGAGCAGGTATTTAGTGCACAGAATCAAACCACCTAGAGATGCAGAGCCTCACTGTAATTTTGCTTCCCAAATTACACTGGATTTCTGTGAACATGCTAGGAGACTTTAAATGGTAAAATACAGACCACACTTCAGTCACTGCTTCTAGAAGCCACTGTATATAAGGCCCTCCCCCCCCAAAACAGAAGTAACAACACAAAAGAAACCTTTTCTCTTCAGCATGTTCTCTTCCACTCTGCCTTCAAAAGCTTCCACGTCAATCGCTTTGTGATTTTGTGGCCTCCGGAGCAAGCCTCTCTTTTCAACTGTGTCTGGTGGGATCAAGGAACCAAGAGACATTCGAACAGATCTGTAAAAAGAGGAGGGAATAAATAATTCTCCAAACTTACATACTCCCCTTTTACCCGAGATATTTCACAAATCCCTTAGCTAGGAGAAATTTCCCCCATAAAAATCCTTGCAGATTACACGCCAGTCTACTTTAAAGAAATAGTTTAATTTAATGATACCACCTAACACCAGGATACGTATCACAGAGATCAGGAAACAGACTGCGTTACAGCCTCCTCCCTCGAGAGGGCTGCAACCATGTATCTGACCAAAGGTTCAGAAATTTAAAAAATCTTCAATAAAAAAGAAAAGGGAAAAATGTTTGAGAGTAAAGATGTCCTCTCGATGACAGCAGGGTGGCAGGAGGACTTCAGAACGAGTCTAAGAAGCCGCTTAGTATCAGTATTCACAGCCCAGCGCAGCTACCAGCACACTGTAACTTGCTGGAGATGGGAGCTAAGATAGAAATATGCAAAGCATCAGAAAAGACGTATCTCACTGTACATATTTTGCATCCTAAAGAGACTGGCCGTGCTTAGATACCTCCTGTCCCTCTCCCTAGGCAGCTCAATTGAAAAGTGGGGTTCAAGGGATTCAAAAAGTCAGGAAACACAGAACACAGCCCTACAAATCACCCTGCACCGGACCACAGGCAAGGGCTGCAAAGAGAAAGGTAAATAGTGGGAATACAAGCTAGATCAACCTGGGCACACAGTGCAGAGCCACAATTTCTGAAAATCACAAGGTATGAGGTGCAACACCATCAAATTCCATCACCAGAGTGAGAGATGACTGTGTTATCACAGGTCTTAATCGTGAACCCAGGTATCTATACTGATCTTCATAACTACAGAGCCGATGAATCAAGGCAGCTATAGTTTGGGTAGACAGAAGTTAAGACATCGTAGTTTAAACTCACCGAGCCAAAGTGCTGTCCAACATTGATTGAGCTAGAAAAAAAATTGTGACATGTTAGTTGAGAAATTATGCTGAGAAATTACCCTCTACGCAACAGGCCACAGGAACAGCCCAGTGGATCACCCTCTTTGTAGAGCCAGTGACGCTATAATCCTCAAAAGTTACATTTTGGTGAAAACAGAATTAGATGACAGGTTCACTTTACAACTTCTTGTCTGCACTTCAGAACTGACTATGAGAATTCTAATAAGCAATTTCTGAAAGGGTAATAAAACAGTTATTTCAAATAAAATGTAATATGGCACATGCCCTCACACTCAATATTAATCTTACCACGTCAACAGCAAGATGCCAGGCTAGGGCCTCAGCCACAACCACCCTTCAGCAACCCAAACCAAACATTAAAGCACCTGGAAGCTTTAGAATTACAGATAACTAAGAGGTGAAACTGTATCTCAAACCTGTTCTACTCACAGAGTCTCAAAAATCCGAAAGCAGATCTGGAGAGCAGTGACACAACATAAGTGACACAAGATCAGTGACATAGCCATGCTCATACTAGCAAACCCTGGAGCATGTCCCCTCCGCTTTTACAGAGCTGCCCACATCTCATCAGAACATCTTCAGACCAGGTATCAGGCTAATGACAAGTCATTTTTTTGACGACAGGTGAGTCAGGGGGGGATTCAGCTCCAGGTTAAAACATCCACACCCAGGTGTCTATGTCCCCATCACAGTCAAGCACAATTAATCAGACGTAGGTGTCCACTTTAGGGTAGATCAGCCTCCATACTCCACCAACGAGATCTCGCCTCAAGGAGAGGACGTCAGTTACCCAGTGTAAACACAGACACAGAGTATCTCCAATTCAGAGCAAGGTACTGGGGGCTGTGTTTCGGACCCAAATCCCACCCTTCAATTCTCCTCCAGTTGCTACTGCCAATAGGGCACGTAAACCAAGGTGAGGTGGTTTATCTGCCTCTGTTAAACTGCAACTAAAATGAAAGTTACATTTACCAAATTTGCAAATTTATGTTTAAAAGGGAAGACTTATTCCAATATAAAACATTTATTTTCTAAAACTACAAGACCCTTTTTTCTCAAACAAGAACTTTATAACTTATTTGACATAAATGCAACAAAAAGTATGCAGCCTGTTCCATTTTCAAGTTTCTGGAATTGAGGGGAAAACAGGGATTGCTCCCGTTGGAGACACTTCTAAACTCCAAGAACACCAAGTCGCAAAAATAGTCAAGAGGTCATATACATTCAGGGCAGAGCCTTGGCTCAAAAAGGCTTACTTTAGATTTGATAGGAGGTTTTACTGCCTCTGCCCTGCCCTTAGGACAAGATCCTGCAGTCTTGCTTCCAAACCTACAACTGCCCAGCTGAGAAATTACTAAGAACTAAACTGCAGCAGATGAAAATCAGTTGACAGCAAATGCAGTGCTGAACAAGGTAATTTCGGACTGCAGCCTTACCTTGGTGCTGGGGAAGTCGTTTGTCTGCTGCTCTCTCAAATTCAGAAATCCTGAGTTTCTTTCTCTTCTTAGTCATACGGAATGCGGTGACAGGTGTGCTCTCAGGAGCAAGGTCGGGGAGCTGCATTTCCACCCTACCAAAACAAACCAAGCCTTAAGAAAGGACTACGCTATCACTTAGCTACCCTAGAAAAGCCCCTGTAACATCACTGAAAAGCAAATCGAAATTATTTGTCCTGGCTGCAGCAGAAGTAAGGAACTAACTGACGATTAGCTCAGCAAATGTAGGAACATGTCATTCCTTCCTACCAAATCAAAGTACATTTCACAAAGAGAATCACAACTCGAGTGTACGTTCAACACAACACAATTGAGAAAGGTCAGACTGGAGGAAAACCTTGGACTTCTAACAAGTCCCATCGCTCTCTGCTCCTAGCAGCACACAGGAGCATCTAGGTCTGCCAACCACTCCAGCGTAAATGAAAAAGCCATCATCATGAAACATTAGGTACCACGTAATATCCCGGTCAGGCACTGGATCAGGATCAGAAAATAAGCCTGAGGTTTTTTTCCCCCTTCACTGTGAAGTTCCAAGAATCCCCATGCAGGCAGCGAGCTGCTGCCCACACTCCACCGCGTCCTGCAGGATGGGAGCAGAGTGTCCCTCCCGCAGCCACACGCCTGCCTTCAGCAGGTGCAGCGTTCTGGATCCCTTGCTGCAACAAATGTGCTTTCAACAGAGCAAGAATGGGGAGGGGATCACGTCTATGGGTCTTTTCCCCTTGCAAAATCCATTCTCTAGCACTCAGAAGTGCAGCTAAGTTCCATTTCTCATGAGCATAATGTAAGCCTAAGCATCAGATTCAACCGGCTGGAACGTACCGGGGATCAAACGTAAAGCAGCGGGGAAAAAAAGACTGCTCATTTTTTTAATCTCTCCTGGAAGATGAAAGTAGGGAAAGCTGTGCCCTCCGAAATTCAAGAAAGCTCACGTCAACTGAAGGACGGCTGTGAGGAAATTTTTTTAAAAAGACTTAAATTTTTTGGAAAATGTAATAATATTTTTTAGAAGTTTATAACTGTTTAACTTCAAGAACTAGCTAACATATGGAATATAAACCTGCAGTGATCCAACCACCTGATCTTTTCATTGAAGACAGGCTGATGAGAAGCACATTCAGAGATGTTAAAGAATTACAAGCAAAATCAAGAAGGAATTAAAATAATACTGCTCATCTTTTTTAATAAATAAAAACTAAAAAATCCAAGCTACTGCACTTACAGAAAACAGATTTTTCTTCCTTTCTTAAAAAAACCCAGAAAGACAGACGTTCACCTAATATTTTAGATTCCCTGTTTAAAGTTGCTTATAGTCAAAGCAAAATGTTTAGCCATAAATCACACTACTTAGAACAGTCCACCCTATTCCACAGTAAGCAAAACCACACGTGTTGTGACAGTTCTGGCTAAAGCAAATTAAAACCTACCACTGCTGCTGGTTTTTCTTCTATTTCATATAGTGGAAGTCAATGACCCACACTTCAGCCTCTCCAATGCACTCAGGCCTATTAAACATGAATAAAAGCAGCTGGGCCACAGGCAAACCTCAACTCCAAGCCACTCCACAGGAAGGAAATAACCCCTCGCAGCCCAAACCAAGGACAACCAAGAAGCAGTAACACCTTAAAAAGCTACTGCAGCC